>BQNB010059425.1:3234-34855 GCA_026074375.1 Tanacetum coccineum
AGTATTTGTGAGACAAGCAATACCATCCTCATCATTAAATTGAAGATCTCTCCTCACAGATGATTCTGATATTACTATTGTCTTGCCATTAACTTTGGCACGTATTTGTCTTTCATTATTGACTATTTTGATCTTTGCATTAGACCAAAATTGCTCAATATAAGACACATAGATAGTTGGACTTACAGTTAAGGCATATCTGATAGGGCTAGCATTTAAAAAGTCTACTATCTCATTAAAATCAGCATTCCATGTAGATTTTTCCAAGTAAGCAACCATGTTGTGTGAATCAACAAATTTTAGAGCCTCCATGAATGATAATTGTTGAAGTTGGTGATGAAACTGAGTTTGGGTTTGTAATTTAGAGAGTATTAGAAGATTAATAACGAATATGGTGTGATCGTATGCGCTTAAATAGGTATTAAAGAAAACCGATACGCGAAGTTTTCATTTTATAGTCAAAGAATACCCTCAGCAGTTGTAACTCTAATAGTATCCTAGTAGTAGTAAGTAGCCTGGCAGCATTAACTTTTGCCTGGCAACACTATCTTAGCCCAACAGTATTAACTTTTTGCCTGGCAGTACTAACTTTTTGCCCAGGAGTACTAAGTAATGCCCAGCAGCATTAACTTTTTGAGTTACCAGTTTTAAACTCAATTTCATTCCAAAAAGCATTTCCATCATCAATGTTGATTCTCACAAGCTCTCTTTCTATTTTTATTCTTACTTTATCTCTTAGTTCTTTTTCTCACTGAATCACTCTATCTGTTTTTGTTTCACAGATCTCTCTTTCTGTTTTTAAACTCACTACATCTCTTATTTCTTTTTGCTTACAATTCTTTCTATCTGTTTTTTATTTCTCTCAATTCTTTTAAGCTCACTTTTTCTCTCTATCTATTTTTGCTTTCACTCAATGCTCACATTATTACTTATAATAGCAGAACTAATTATACTTACCAGTAGTAAGTTAGGCCAATAGCACTAACTTGAATTCCATCATTAGCTACTGTTCCATTCCATTTCAAGCATTATTTGTGTAAAATCTGCTTCATATCAACACAACTAACATCCCCTTAATCAATACTTCAGGGGTTAAGCATTCCAATACTTGCAATCAGATATTGAAATCTACTAACATCAAATGCTTTTATGAGTAAATCTGCAACATTGTGATTAGTGTGAATCTTGATCACTTGTATTAATCTCTTCTCATATGAATCCCTGATGAAGTGATGTCTAATCTCAATGTGCTTAGTCTTTGAGTGAAACACTGGATTCTTAACTATGCAGACTGTGATTTCATTGTCAATGAAAATCTTGGTGTTCATAAAGTTGTATCCATAATAAAGCAATTGATTTTGGATCTATAACACTTATCCACAGCAACTAGATGCAGCTACATACTCTGCTTCATTAGTAGAGTTGGCAACTATAGTTTGCTTCTTGCATTGCCATGAAATCAATCTTCTCCCAAGAAATTGACAACCTCCTATTGTGGATTTCCTGTCTAAACTAGCACCAGCATAGTCACTGTTAGTATAAGCTTCCAAATCAAATGGTAAGTCCTTAGGATACCAAAGGCCCAATTTATGTTGACCTTTCAAGTATCTAAAGATTATTTTCACAGCATGAAGATGTGAAACTTTATATGTGACTTGGAATCTTGCACAAGCACATACAACAAATATTATATCAGGCCTTGAAGATGTTAAATACATTAATGAGCCAATCATTGATCTATATAAGTGAACATCAACATTTTCAGCATTTTCATCCTTCACCAAAGGCTTTGAGGTCTCTATAGGTGTACTTGCTGTTTTCACAGTTGAAAAGCCAAACTTCTTCAAAATATCATCCACATACTTATCTTGACTGATGAAAATTCCATCATCTTTTTATGTTACTTGTAGTCCTAAGAAGAAAGTAAGCTCACCCATAGAGCTCATCTGGAACTTCTTATGCATTAATTTCTCAAACTCAGTGCATAAACTCTTCTTAGTAGATCCAAAAATGATATCATCTACATATACTTGAACTAGTAGAATATCACCTTTGACTCTTTTAATGAACAAAGTCTTATCTATCTGACCTCTCTAAAATCCATTGTCTAATAAATAGGTAGATAAAGTCTCATACCAAGCTCTAGGAGCTTGATGTAGACCATATAGTGCCTTTTCTACCTTATAAACTCTGGATCTTCAAACCCTAGAGGTTGACAGACATAGACTTCCTTTTCAATCTTGCCATACAGAAATACACTCTTTACATCCATCTGGTACACAACAAAGTCTTTGAATGAGGCATAGGCTAAGAATAGCCTAATTGATTTAATCCTAGCAACTGGAGCCAAAACCTCATCATAATCTATTCCTTCTTCTTGAGTGTAACCCTATGCAACCAACCTAGCCTTGTTCTTGATTACAATGCTTCTTTCATTTTCTTGTTCCTATACACCCATTTAGTACCAATGGTTCTTTTGCCATATGGTAAATCCACCAAGGTCCAAACATGTTGTAACTTGAATTGTAGAAGCTCTTCTTGCATAGCTTCTATCCAGCTTGGATCTTTTAATTCTTGGATTACCTTTTTGGGCTCTTCTTGTGATAAGAAACATGCAAAGAGACAATTTTGAAAATCTTTGTGGTTGATCCTTTGTTGCACTGAACTAAACATACCATGTTCAGTCATAATCTTTGTCATCCTTCTGGTTTGAGGTGCTGAATGTAAATCTCTAATGATTTGTTTATATGGATGATCCTTGTGAATTCTGGCAGTTGGAATAGGACTGACATGCATGAATGTATCCAAATTGTTCATGTCATCCTCTGCACCAACACCTTCATCATCTTTTGAATATACAATCTCTTCCAAATTAGTCACATTTGTATCATCAGCACATCCATAAACTGTATTCTCATCAATAGCATTGTCCATTATGCTAGCAGTATTAATAGTTGAACTAACAGTATTAATATTGTTAGTATTGTTAACATTTTCATACTGCTCTTGATTAACTCTTGGCTCCTTTGTATTTGGCACTTCACTATCTTTATTCTCTAGTTGTTCAGTATCCTTCTTTTCCTCCTCCCTTGATGGTTTGAATCCAGCATCAGGAGAATGTTTTAAACTAGAAGAGAATGGTAGATTTTGAGTCAAAAATGATAGCAGTATGTAATCTTTTCCAGGTACTGTCTCTACTCTAGCTTTACCTGCATTTTCAAATGCTTTTGTACCTGTAATACCATTAGATTGATTCCCTGCAACAACTGGCTCATAATTCATAGATTTTGTTAGAGCATCTATGTTAGATATTAGAAAAAGTCTCGGTCACCCCGTATATTTATTGTTTATAATAGTTCGTAGTTTAATAGTTAATCGTATGTCTTTCGGTATTAAGCCGGGTACTAATACCCGGTATATTGTAAGAACTATAAAAGCCTCTTCCAACTTTGGAAGAGGCAAGCTAGTCAATTTCATTTTCCTTTTACACATACACTTTATCTCTCTAGAAAACATCTCTCTATGTGTTTCTCTCTCTAGAAACTAGCCCAATCACAAGAATCATCACCCGTGTTATGAATTAAACGATCCTACAATTGGTATCAGAGCAGGTTTGGATTCGTGGTTGATTCTTATGGTTATATAAGCTCTAATTCGTCCTTATTTTGGCTTAGAAAAGCCCACGGCTCAAAAGGCAATTCGGGCTTAATTTGTTGGTTAATCTTGGTGTTTCTCTTGCTCTACATGATTAACAAGGTATATTGTTGCCACTACTAGTGAATCACAAGCTCCTAGTTCGATTTTAAAGATTACAAGGTTCGAATTTATTTGTGTTCTAAGTGGAGAGTTGCTTCATTTTTGACGATCCAAGAAGAAATACATGTTATAGGATGTTTAATCTTGGTATATCTCCTTAGTATTGCATGTTAGAGCTTTGATTCGTGGATAGAAAAGCTTATTTGAGTGATTTTGTCCAATTCGACCTTGTGTTCATCGTGGAGGGTTGCTTATTTAATTATTTGTTCTTCACGGCGGTTTGACTAGCTAGGGGACAAGATCCATGATTTAAGGAAATAGTCAACGGCGGTTTGTTGACCACAGTGGCGAGTTGTGTTTTATATTAATAAAATATTACACGGTGAGTTGTTGAAACTAGGCGATGGTTTGCCTTTGGTTGTGGCGGTTTGACAGGTTAAAGGGCGAGTTGAATATTATATTGAGCAAAATCCAAACGTTACCATGCCCAAATTTCAAAAACTCACGGCGGTTTGAAGAAAAATTTCACGGCGAGTTACTTTAAACCAAGGCGGTTTGATTATTTAATACTGCCGGCGGTTTGTTGAAAATAACAAGGCAGCGGTTTGATTATAAAATCAGGCGGCGAGTTGCTAAACCAAACAGCGGTTTGAGTATTTTATTAGGGCAGCGAGTTGTCAAAAGAAGCAGCGGTTTGATTATTCTATTACACGGCGGTTTTCTTACACTGGCAGCGGTTTGTGGTTAAAATAATAGGCGGCGGTTTGGTGTCTTTCAAAGTGGCGGTTTGCTTATTATTTTAAGTAAATTTCACCTTGGACAAAACGGACATTGAACTATAAAACGACACTTAATCAAACATAATCAAAACATCAAAACAAACCATAATCAAGGACTTTAATCTACACTTAATCAGACTAATCAAACATCAAACAAACCTAAACAACAAACAATTATTCATTTACGGTTTTTCTATTGATTTTGTAAAATCCCGGTAAACTTCTTATCGGTTTAAATCTTAGACTTGTAAAATCCCGTGAACGTTAATTGCATTCATAACCAATACATCAAGATGTCTAATATGTCAGAAGATATCCAGTATGCCGGTTCCGATACCCGCCCACCAATGCTTAATAGAACAGACTTTGAATCTTGGCAACAACGGATTCGTCTGTATTGTTTGGGAAAAGATAATGGAGAGAACATTATGAAGTCGATTACTGAAGGTCCATTTCAAATGGGAACAATGAGAGATACCCTTACTGAAGGAGGTGAGGGTGCACTTCATCTAGGTCCAGAACGTGCTAGAGTCTTTGGGGACCTTTCAGCTGAAGATAAGGAAAGGTATAAAGCTGACATTCGTGCTACGAATATCTTACTTCAAGGTATACCAAAAGACATCTACACTCATCAACCACTTTACTAACGCCAAAGACATTTGGGACAATGTGAAGATGATTCTAGAAGGTTCTGAATTGACAAAGGATGACCGGGAATCTCAATTATACGATGAATTTGAACACTTCTGTCAAATCAAAGGAGAAACCATTCATGTTTACTATGTTAGGTTTACAAAGCTCATTAACGACATGAGAAACATTAAGATGACCATGCCCAGAATGCAGCTTAACTCTAAGTTTGTGAACAACATGTTACCTGAATGGAGTAGATTCATTACTAAAGTCAAACTAAACAGAGGTTTGAAAGAGTCTAACTTTGATCAGTTGTATGCCTACTTGAAGCAGCATGAGGTACATGCTAATGAGAACAGAATGATGATGGAAAGGTTCAGTCAACCGACTAATGACCCTTTGGCACTTGTGTCTAATGCATCAAATCAAAAGTATCCAACACAATCATCTGAGTCTCTACAATCCTCAAATCAACCATCACATGTTGATAACTTTCAACTGGACTCAGGAAGCACTTCAACTGACAACTTGATCGAAAGTCTAACCAACACACTTACTCTCCTCACTCAATCGTACAAATCGCATCTTCCTCAAACAAATAATCAACTCAGAACATCTTCTAATGCAAAGAACAAAGCTACAGTTCAAGACGACAGAGTTGTTGTTCAGGTTGTTCTTGGTAGATACAATGTGAATAATCAAGGAAGACCATTTCAAAGGAACTATGCAAGAGGAGTTGTTGGAACTGGGAATGTGGGAGGTCAGAACAGAGTTGGAAACATGAATCCTGGTCAAGCTAAACCCATTATGTGTTACAACTGCAAAGGAATCGGGCACATAGCATGAGAATGTCCACAACCAAAGCGACCTCAGGATTCAGACTACTTCAAAGACAAGATGTTGATTATGAATGCTCATGAGAATGGTGTTGTACTGGATGAAGAGCAGTTGTTGTTTCTTGCAGGAGAACAGGTTACCAATTTTGATGAAGATGTGGATGATTTGGCACTCAATGTGGACCATGTCTTTGAAGCTGATCAATGCGATGCATTCGACTCTGATGTTGATGAGGCTCCCACCACACAGACCATGTTCATGGTAAATCTTTCATCTGAAGATCCAATCTACGATGAAGCTGGGCCACATCTGGAACATCAGATTTAAGAAAAGGACAACGTGATTAGAGACTTGAAAGTTCTAGTCTCTAATGTGAATGACAGAAGTTGTTGTATATGTACAAATTAGGGTTTTTAAAGTACTTAAGGAAAGTTATGTTTTCATGTGATGTTAATAACTTGTAAATCTTGTTATCATGGACATATGGACAAAGGGTGAACTAAGGACATTATTATATGTATGACATAGTATATAAAGAGTATTGGAAGACTTGTGATAAATTACTAAATAGGAAAGTACAAAAATCAAGTTTACAACATGTTTTTATGAAAAACCTCCAAACTTTCTGTTTGGATTCGACACATAACCTGGTCATATTATGTTTTTATAAGATAATACGTCTCATGACGATTCCAAAAAGTTAAGAAACTCGAAAAACGGATTAATAACGAAAAAGATACGCTAATTACGAGTTATACGTTAATTAAACGGGTTTATAAAATAACTTTTATAAAAATTATACAAAACAGAAAGTTTGATGTTTTTAACAGATTATACACATTTCTAGGATTCTAAAATGATAAGAATCATAATTTTTTGATTAAAAACAAAGAAGTTAAGAATTTCGCGAGTTTATATACTTAAAATGCATAAAAATACTTTTATAAAACCATTTTTATAAAAGTACTGTCATAGAGACAGAAAACATTATTTTTGTAAAATTCATAAATAAATAGAACTTTCAATTTACGAGAACGTGCTCGAAAGAATCCTGCAAAAAAAAACGGAGCTATAAAACGAATAAAATTACGACGTTTTAAAATACTGGTTTACGATAACTAAAACTACAAAAATAACTTAAACTGGTGTGAAACAGTAAAATACTATTCACCAGGGGACTAAAAATATGAAAATGTCAAATATTGATAACTCAACTTAATACAAAAACGTAGACATAAGAAACGCAAGAAACGGACTTGAAACGCGAAAGTTACGTCAGTTTTACTACAACAGAAATTATAAACGTTTTAACTTATTAAACACAATTTTACCAAAACAATTAGATGGTGATGTTCAAGTAGAATTGTATATGAGTAAGATGTTAATCATACCATGTTTAAGTACTTTATACGACCTTAAATTAAATAGGTTGCATTTGACGATTTGCGTGACGCATTATTTGTGATATACCTGATATTCGCTCACTCAAGGTGAGTTCATAGCCTTAACTTTTTACATGATTTTTGTTTTTAAAGTTTTTTGGGTGAAAAACTGCAATGGTTTTACCAACTGGACAAAGTTGAAATACTTTTACATTATGATTAACGTGTTGCTTAAGAAGGGCGATAACCTATCAGGAGCCCATTAATCATAGAACTGCCAATTACTGGATTGTGATCGCGAATGTTTATAGAATTAGATTCTATTGGGATAGCATCCCCGTTGCCAGAGTTGATTAGCTAATCACCAGGGCAAACGAACGTATGACCATGTCCGAACATATGAAGTTTGCGGGTTAGAACATCATCACGGGGCAATGTAGCCATTTTATATGGTATTCATTTATGTCGAGCTTCAGTGTCATGAGCTTAGGGCAACATAATTACATTTATATGATGTCTGCATCTGTTGCATTATCATACACTTGGGAAATCTTGTGGTCCTACAATATATGATTTATCAAACCTATGAATTCACCAACATTATTGTTGACGTTTTAAAGCAATGTTTTTCGGGAGATCAGTAAGCATAAGGTGCCAAGGATACATTGGTGATTTTGTTTTGGGATGTCTTGCTAAAGATATGGTTGCATTATGTTTTGGGAAACTCATGTGTTGTGAATCAGTATCTTTGTAATAATAACAATGAACAAGTTAAAGCTTCGGGCTATTTGTATCAAACATCTGTTAAATCCAATGTATCAGTTTTAAAACGACTTTTTGGTCGTTCTATATATATCTTGTGTTTTTGATCTGAGAAGTAACACGCCCGGACCTTATTCCGATGAATGCAATGGGTGTCCGATTGGACGGATGTGTGATGTTGAGTGGATGATTGCGATGGATGTGAGTGGGATGTTGATGTGTGGTGTGTGTGTGGATGAGATTTGTGATGGGTAGTGGTGGATGATGATCGTGATTCCCCGATTGTAGGTTGATGTTTGTTCGTGTGGTGCGAGTTAAGGCCGATGCGACCCAATTTGGGGGTGTTACAGATTGGTATCAAGAGCCAAGGTTATAGAGAACCAAGTCAAATGTTTTTGCTGGACTATAACCGAAATCAAACATCGAATTCAACAATGGGGTTTATACACTGGACAGTACATACGTGCAACATGTCCTGCATACACTGACTTGTTGCATTAGTTGGTTGGACTAGATGCATTCATAATTGATATACATGTTATGATATAAATGTATATTACTATAAGAGTCTTATATTAAATACTAATATAAGCTATTTTGAATTTTCAGATTCAGTCATGTCAGATTCGGATGAATCGGGGGTTACATACATGGAGATTTCCAGCCTATTTGAGGGTTTGTCAGACATAGGATCACCAAGAGCGGATGATCACGAGTACCTTGAGCTACCCTAGATGTCAGAGGACCCATACGTGGAGGCCGCTCTTCAGGCCCCACCCTCTCCAGATTACGTGCCTGGCCCTGAGGAGCCAGAGCATGCACCACCTTTGCCAGATTATGTTCTAGGCCCAGAGCATGCTGATGATTGAGATTGTTACGAGGTTTCAGCCATAGCTGAGGAAATCTCACACCACTTCTTCAGTCACCTGACTATGTCCTGGAGTCCGATCCTGAGGCGGACCCGGAGGAGGATGACGATAAGGACCCCGAGGAGGATCCTGTTGACTATCCTGCTGATGGAGGAAATGACGAAGACGATGAGGATGAGCCATCGGAGGAGGATGAGGATGATGATGTTGACATGGGGGCTGATGAGGATGAGGAGGAGGAGGAGGAGCACCCAGATCCTGCCGACTCTGTAGTTGTTGCTTTACCAATTGCTAATCAGGCCCCATCTGCGGAGGAGACAGAGCCGTTCGAGACTGATGAGTCTGCGGCCACACCACCACCACACCCTGCATATCGTGTGACAGCTAGGATTTCTATCCAGCACCACTTGACCTACAAAAACCAGTATGGTCTGATGCAGGGTGGGGGGGGGGTGCCTTAGACTACTCCTCTATCTACTCCACCATCCATTCACCACTCTCCCCATGGTCTTCACCACTTCCCTAGATACCTTCTCCATCACTACCACTAATCACGCCCTCACATGTGGATATCTCAAGTACACCTCCTATCCCCATTTGTTCATTTGGGCTATCGAGCTGCTATGATCCGGCTGAGAGCTGAGGCCGCATCTACTTCCCATTCTCTACCATTACCACCACCCTTCATACTCTCCCCCACCAGATTAGATGCACAATCATCAAGGATACCACCACCCTTGCCCATATCAGTTCCTACTTCATCACCAACATTGCTTACTACCTCTGCTAGTCGTAAGGGAGGACATACCACGTGTTAACCTTACCACCACAAAAGAGGTTAGTATCGCTCTTAGGTCCTAGACACGAGGTAGGAGAAAGCTCCATCTGCTGCTACTAGCTATACCAGCTGGAGGTCTTAGGGAAGACTATGGCTTTGTAGCTACTGTGGATATGAGGGATATCAGCATGATCCAAGAAGATTGGATATGGGATCACACCGACTCCTCCCATTAGCAGGATCTTCAAAACCGTGGAGCTGTTATGACATACAACTTCTTCTGTGTGTGCATATAAGTAGATGGCACTTTGACATCCATCAGATAGACAATGAAGCCCTGAAAGATGCAAATGCCAAAAAGAGTCTTATTGCTTCAATTCTGGCAAACTGGTGCAAACTTCATCAATAATCCACACCTTCTTCTTTGTCGGTAACGCTGTGCAACTAGGCGTGCTTTTGTTTCTTGATAATAGAACCATCCGTTCATACTCATCTGTTTCTAAAAACCCATTAGATCCCAATCACCCTTTTGCCTTCCTGGTAGGTCACATAACACCACAAACCATCATGTAGCTGAATTGAAGCAGTTCAACTTGCAATCGCTTCAATCCAACTTCCATTCTGCTAAGGCTTAGACAGTTTTGTGAAGTAACTGCTTGGATCCAACAGTACTTCCTTTCTTTACCCAGATTGATTTAACAATTTTCTTGGGTCTTTGTGGTCTATGAGGAGTCCTTGTGGTAGAAGACCTCGATGATGGTGAGTAACTTGAGATTCTAGGTCTTCTACTATTCATCCTTGGATAATAACTTCTATCAGTACTTCGTGAAAGTACTGCCTGTGGTACTCTAGATCTAGCAGTACCTTGATAAGTCACATTATCAGTACTTTTTTGAAGTTACTCGTGTGTCAATTTTTTGGTCTAGCAGTACTTATCAACCCATCCCTTGTAAGTACTGCTGATGGAATAAAGGATCTCCTTTGGTGAGGGTTCCTAGAGTTTCTTGTGAAATTACTATGGTTCACTCTTTGGATGTTGTTCCAAACTGGTCTTGTTCCCCTTGAACCCTGTGTTCCCTTAGATTTATAGAGATTGTGTGTGATTGGCAGGTTCTTTCATTAGATTGCAGTCCTTAATAAGCTGATTAGTGACTGTAACATACAAAACATAGTTACACCCCTTTGTTCCCAAGTCCCTTTTCCTGTGATGTCCTCTGCACCACTGTTTTGACTTTTTGGTGACCTTTTTCAAAAGAGTCTTCACTATTCACTGAGTTAAAAACAGTTTCTTTTTGACTCTCGAAACATCAGTCTCTCATCCAATCACTAACAACCCAATCTTCAATAATACTTTAATTCTATCAATTGCTGATGGACTAGTGTTTTGTTTTCTCTTGATTAACAACTTTATTCCTAATGTCTAGTTCATCTATCCCTGTAAAGAGACATTGCCCTAGGTGGAATAAAAGTACCTGTATGGGGAGGTACTCAAATGCTTTGTAGGCCACTTCTTTCCCTTTTTGAGTTTCAATGTAGAATCAGTCCAACGTTTCATCCCAGATGAATGTCACTAGACTCAATCCCAAATCCTAAACATGACTTATCAACCATATCTTTGATTGTTTTAGGACTTGTTTTGAAGTACAGAAGCATTTGACCATGCGTCACAAGTTTTTACTTTGAAAATCATCTCTTTCTTTATGGCTTGATCTAAGTCCTTTTTTGTTTTTCTTCTATTTCAATCTCTATTATCTTTAAGTCATATTCGCATTATGTTCATACTTATCAACCCCAAGCATATCATTCTTTTCAGTGTTATTAAAGCATGACCTCTAATGACTCTACGCTCATTTGATATCCTAGAATTTCAGTCCGTAGCTCTTGAAAATTAATCTCTTTCCCCTTATCTTTTTGAATAAGCTTTCAAGCAACTTTTTATAAGATTGACTACATTTTGAACAGAAAGGAACCTCTGAGTTTGTAGCCATCAATGCTAGAAACGGTGCATCATCCAACTTATGTTGTCTCCAATCAAAATCACCAAGTCCATCTTGTCCAAAAATGCACATGTACTGCATCAACTCCATGCTCCAATCATCTTTTTCAACTCCAGTCAGTTGCCATCATGGCATATGTCACGTGTTCCGCATCAAATTCCTTGGTCCAATCAATATCTTCATTGTTGTCTGTCGCCACCAATGGCTTTGAGAGTTTTGAATCTTCAAGTAGCCACAGAACTTCTTTTCCTGACTGACCATTTGCTCTGTTTCCTTGATACTTAGCAAACCGACACTCTCTACATAGCAAAATGCGACCCAACTTTTGACAATTAAAACAATTCAATCCTTTTGATTTGTCAAAATGAACCATTCCTTGGCTTGAGATCAATAGGTCATCCTGCGTCCTCATAAACTTCCTATTCTTGCAGTTATCATATCCACATGCCACCTAATGTCAATTTCTTCCATAGCATCTTCATCAATGTTTCAGCAAGTCTTCATTCATCATGAGTTGTAGCATGGAGCTTGATGAGAAAAGAAGAACAAAGATTTCATCTGAGTGAGAAAGCATAGATCGGAGCAGTGGGAACCATTGCTTGACGGCAAGCATGCTTATATCCTTTTGGGATATTTTTTGTGTTTCATCAGTACTTTTTATCAATAGTACTAGCCTTACTCTTGACTTCTTTGGTACAGAAAGCAATTGTATTTTGAGAGTTTGAATTGAGACCCCCTTCAATTCATAGCGGCCCCTCCCCCCCCATACATTTTAAGTTGTAGTAGATATCAATCAAAGTCCTAACTCATCTAATCCAGGTTGTCCCCGAATCATGGTAAGACCACAACATGCCACACAGATGTAGGCGTTCTTAGAAACGTTCAAAGTTTTGTATCTTCAATGGACACTGTAGCATCGTGTAATTCAAGCATGCTAAGAAAATGCAGAAACCTTTCTAAGCTGAATCTAGTTCTTCTTACCTAGATCCAAATAGTGTGAATTGTCTTCAAAATTGTTGTTTCAACAATTCTTTTTGCATCTTCTTTGATTGCTTCGATTCCTCTCAAATCTTGCTTTTATGGCCTTTCCATAAAGATCTTGCAAATCTTACAGCATCATGAAAACTGAAAATTTCTAATCAGGTATGGCAGAAAGCAGTATATTAAGGCTTTCCTCATTGTTTCCTTTCCTTGCGTTGCAGCAATTGAAGTCCTTTGAGCAGACACTAGTGGAGGAGATGCAGGATCATTTGTGGTTATGGTTTCCATTGGTGATTAAATGTCCCATAGGTAAGTGATCATTGATAAGCAATGTACTGTTCCGCATCTTCAAAGGACCATAGGTCATATTCACCTTTCTTTCTTGATTATAGGAGTTCTAAGTGCCGTACGGACGAGGTGGGAGGGATAGGTTCTGTTTCAGACATCTTTTGTGAGTTTAGAAAGATTTCGATTGAATAAAAGTTCTTCTAGATCAGAGTCTCTTCACAAGCTCTGATACCACTTGTAGGATCGATATTCCTTAATGAAACACTGATATACTGTCAACTGGATGCGGAATCTAGTTTGGCAGTACATAAGAAGACCACACAATAGTCTAAACGATTTCTTTTATAAACCTTTTGAATCTGTCCTACCTTTGCAGATGCCCTAATATAATACTAACAATTCTTAACTTGCGGTTTTTCTATGTTGTTCTATATTTTGTTCTACCTATATTTCAAAATCTTCCCAGTATATCCTTTTAATAAACATAAAGGATAACCTCTAGTAGATAGTACAGTCCATCTATATCATAAACTCGTAATCAGAAACTTAATCACTAATCAACTGTTACATAGATAAATGCTAAAACAACCGTTTAAACTTTATAGTTCCTATATCCACGGCAGTACTTCGATCTTTGACTAGCAGTGCTTTGACTTTCTATTTAGCAGTACTTTGATCTTTCATTTAGCAGTACTTTGATCTTTCATTTAGCAGTACTTTGACCTTTTGACTTGTATTTCCCAACAAAGTGATTACCTTTAAATCTTCCATTTGGGTTGTAAAAGTGTTACCAGAATTTTCCAGAGCCCGGAAGTAGAAGCTGTATTAGCAGTAAAAATTTTTGAAAGGCATGTCATTCAAATTTGCCATTTTGGGATTGCCAAGGTTTTTGACCTTGGTTTTTTGCAAATGTTTCATAACACAGCATCATTGGCTGTGACAAAATCTTTCAAAATCTGTTTTTGACACACCGTGTGTCTGAGGAAGCAGTGTCCCTTGTGGGCCTACTTGTTTGATGAGACCTACTGTGGTTAGATTGACAACCGTGAGGTCGATAAATCTGACCTTGAAAGGATTAAATTGTCTTGTTCCTCTGTTTTGATTGAAGTAATTTCCTCGATTGTAAATTGTTATGAGACTAGAGTTGCATGAGGATTCTGAACGGGAGGAAAACCAGGGAGGTCGAAATGATTTTGAAACAACATCGAAGGTCGATAACGCAGAATTAAGCGTTGGTTGAAATGGACCGCACGGCCTGCGACACATACTCTTGGATATTGTCATGGAAAATGATGCTATTAGTGGCTGGACAATATTGATAAGAATGACCGTCCCCCACAAGTTACACAACTTTGGTCAGACCGCTTTATACGAGGGTGACGTACCTTAGACTTGCTCTCGATAATTTTTAAACATTCTCGAGGCATTTTGTCTAAGAAGAGCAGAGTTCAATGAATCTTGATCATTTGAATTTAGGGCATTATAGAATGTATCGAGTTGATGCAATTCTGAAAACCCATGATGAGGGCATCCCCTTAAAAGATCATTGAAACGATCCCAAGCCTCATAAAACGTCAGCTTTGTTTCTTGATTGACGTACCTTAGACTTGCTCTCGATGATTTTTAAACATTCTTGAGGCATTTTGTCTAAGAAGTTACCACCGGCAGCTGAGTTCAATGAATCTTGATCAATTGAGTTTAGGGCATTATAGAATGTATCGAGTTGATGCAATTCTGAAAACCCATGATGAGGGCATCCCCTTAAAAGATCATTGAAACGATCCCAAGCCTCATAAAACGTCTCATCAATTTTTTGCTGAAATCTCGTGATTTCATTTCTGAGATTTGTCGTTTTAGAGGGAGGGAAGAATTTGTTAATAAATTTCGAAACAAGATCATCCCATGTTTCAATCGACCGAGGGGGTTCTTTTTCTAGCCATATCCGGGCTGCCCCTTCGAGAGAAAACGGGAAAAGCATAAGTTTAACCGACGTATTTGGTACGTTCGGAATCTTCATCGTAGAAGTGATCTTGTTGAAATAACGGATGTGAGCATGTGGGTCTTCTTTATCATTTCCAAAAAATTGCTTGTTTTGGACAAGATTCAGAAGACCATGCTTGATCTCAAAATTTGCTGCTGCGATTTCAGGAACAACAATTGCGTCCTCGTATCCCTCGGTGGGAGCCTGGAGTAATTCTGCCATAGTTCGATTATCAGCCATCGTATCTTTGGGAGGTTCAACAAGATTCGGAGGAACTTGTTGTTGTTGTCGTAGACGACGAGCTTGAGAACGAGTGCGCATGCACAAAATAGAAATATAAAAAGAAAATTTACACTAATTTTTTTGGTTTTTCAAAGATTTATTCACAATTGATTTTAACGGACAATGAGATAAGACAACTTAAACCAAATAATCTACTTACTTCACGGTAGCTCTCAAAAAGATAAACGCACAGGTGAGCGGAGGAGTAGGAATAGCGCGAAGCTTATTTCTCCTTTCGGGTCGTAGTTCCTCGGAACAACCCTCCTTATACCCACTTTATAGTTTGTTTAAATTTTCAAGGTGAGCCGTACGTCGTAAGAGACACAAAAGGCAAGTTTTTAAATCTTTTGTTCGAGTTGGGAACCAACAAGTTCACCGGAAGTTATTATGATAATACCTCAGTTGAGAATATTATATTTTGGTATTTTACCAATTTGTGAATTTTATTTTCTTTTTTTTTATGGACAATGTTTTTATATTTTTGGTTTTTTTTTCTTTGGTTTTTATCTGATAATTATACTAAAAGAAATGAAAAATATTTTTGTACTTTTTTATATTTTTATAATAAAAGAAAATATTCACAGTTTCAAACACAAATGCCAAACGTAACGATAGTCTGCTTCACAGCCTCCCCGGCAGCGGCGCCAAAAATTGATTGGTGAGATTCACACTATATATATATATATATATATATAATATATAATAAAATATAAAATATATATGTAAGTCTAAAAATCAACAAGAGCAATGATACCGAGAAGTAGTATAGAGTGTTCCCGGGTCGTTTATCCCCAACGAGGCTGGAATGGAAAATCGATACAATCGAAGATTTGAGTTTGAAGGAGAGAATTAATTTGGGAAGTTGAAAAAGTCAAATTAGACAATAACGAACTAAAACGTTTAAGAAAAACCTAAAAATTATGAATTTAAGCTAAAAAAACGAAAGCACGAATCCCGAACAAAGGGGGAAAAACCTAAAATCTTTAAAAATAACCCTACGGAGATTTTTTCACTTCTAAACTACTCATCAAATAACGAAGGATGAAAAAGACTAGACCGAAAACGGAGTTCGTTTGACCCAAAAACGAGTAAAAATAATAAATCTCGTACCGGGACCGTGCTTCTAAAAGTAAAGTCGTTGTAAAAATGACCCTACGAAAAATTTTATATTTTTCCTACAAACTAGATGACAAAAGAAAATTTTCTAAAAAAGCAAAATATTTTTTTGATAATTTTTGTATTTTTTATGAATTAAATAAACTTTTAACTAAATTAAATTATAAAAAATAGTAAATGATTACGAAAAATTCTGAAAAATTTTCTAAAAATACTTTACAACTTAAAGTTCCTACGAAAAATGCCAAACACCACACAGCTTAAGTAATAAGCCCGCAATAAGCTTATTTCAGCTTATAAGCTTATTTGGACAAAACCTCTATAAGTTTAAAGTCCCTTGAGTCTTTAACGAAAAAGACCCAAGGGCGCAGTGGTAGAGTGTGTGAGTAAAAGAGGGGATGTATCGCTTGGTCCCGGGTTCGAGTCTTGCTCACCCGGGCCAAGTGTCTTTCCCCCTTTTTTTTTCGAAAACTCAAAGAAGCAAAGTTGTTAAGCTCGTGGGGCTTAACAACTTTGTCTTCTACAACTTTTGCTGAAAAGCAATAAATAAGCTTAAAAATAAGCTTAAACTTGACAGAAAGCTTAAAAGGCTTATAAGCTAAAATTGCTTAAGTCATTTGAGACATGTTGGTCGTATAAGCTAAGACAAAGATTAAAATAAGATAAAGGGGATCTAAACTAACCTAAATAAGCTCAAAAAGGCTAAGTGCTAACACAAAATAAGCTGGGAAAAGCTTAAGAGTGACAGAAACTTAATCACAGCTTAAAACTAAAAAAAACTTAACTTGTTTGGACAATTAAGCTAGGAAAGGGGAAAAATAAGCTTAACAATTATCTAAATTATCCTAAAAATCTATTAAAAGCTAAAATGGGCTAGTGGCATAAGCTAAATAAGCACAAAGAAGAATAAGCATCCCCTACACCTAAGGCACTCAAAAACAGTCAAATGCCAAGTTTGGGCTTCAAATTAAGCCAACAAATAAGCTTCTCAAAAGCTGAAATTCAAGGGACTTATATAAGAGCTTATAGGCTCTTAAAATAAGCCAATAACTTGGGCTTAAATGGACTTAAACACCAAGAAAAAGTGGCTTAAAATCTCCCCTTTGCACCAGGGGAGATTTAAGCTTAAAACTATGGGCTTATTTGACAGCTTGTTAAAAGCTGTCAAATAAGCTCAAATTGAAAAGATAAGCTTAAACAGATTTAGTTTCCTAGCTTAACAACTTGTGCACAAATTTTGAGCTTTTAAAAATCATTTTTATTTGCTAAATTTTGTAGGTGAAAAAGGGCTTTTGTCTTTTTGAAATTTGTTACTTAAAAACCTGGTGAACTTTGACTTAACAAGTCAAAAGACCAAAGCTGTCTAACAGCCTTTTTGAACACACTAAACACACCCTTTTTTTTGAACACTTAAACTCAAACCAAGTGCTTAATTAAATAAGCACTTGAGGATTTCCTAAAATACTCACAGATTTGAAAATGGATTTAAAAACTTTGAAAAACCATTTTGAAACTAAAAACTTTTTAAAAACAGCTTAAAATTGCTTAAAAACTTAAGCTAAAGTTAACCAAAATACCTCAACCCAAACCACAAGTGATTTTGACCCGTTTTGATGGTTATCCCAAACACCCCCTTAACTTTTGAAAGAGGCTTAAAAACTTATGAAAACTGTTTTAAACTGAAATTTTGGAAATATTAATGATACTTAAGCTATTTAAGTTATATAAAAGACAAAAAGAAAAGCAAATAAGCACTTTTAAAGTAAAAATAAGCTAGGACAGTCTAAACTACTTGTGACAGTTTTAACTAAAAAAATTTAAGTTATAAACTAAGATTAAACAAATTTCATTCAATGAAAACTTAGAACAGATAAATAACAAGTCTAAACAGTTGTATTTGCAAAGATTGAAAGCAAATAAGCTAAGGTCTTAAGCTAAAAATTAAGCTAAATGAAAATTGAGAATTGAAACCTTGGATTTTTGTTGTCTCAGAACCAAGCCACTCTTGTTGAGTGAGTGGCTTAAAACCCTGTCCTAATGGCTCCCTAGCCTCTAAACCTGAGCTTAAAAGCTCAATAAGCTTATATTAGCTTATTTCTTCATAAGCTTCCAAAATCACACTCAATTGGACATTTATGAACTGAATTCAAATAAAAACAGTATTTAAGAGCTTATAACAAGTTTTAAGCTGAATTAGAGCTTATTAACAAGAATAAGCTCTAATGAGCTTATTGAGAGCTTATTGAGTAAAAATAGCTTAATTTTTCATTAAAACAGAGAATTACAAATACATAAGAGACATTAACTTAAAAACACTTTAAAATACTTTTAAAACTACACTAAAACGACATAAAAACTGAATTAAAAACTGAATTGCCACAATGGGCTTACAAGGCTTTTATAGCAAAGAAAATACAACTAGGTCTTTTCTTCTCTTTCTTGTCTTGTGTTTTCTTGTAGACACACAAACACAGGTGTGTTTGTTTTGTGAGAGTGTTCACAGCTCTAATCTTGGCCTTTAATTCTTCCAAAGTCAATCTTAGTCGTCGATATAATAAATTTAATAAATAATTTATATATTTAAAAAATAATCATATAAATAAAATTCAATATATATTAATTATAAAAAATAAATAAAAATACAAATATATAATAAAAATTATTAAATATAAAATTATAAATACTAATTAAAATATCATTAATTATAATAAAAATATAATAAATAAAATATTACAAAATTTAAATTAAAATCATAAAATTAATCATTCAATTTTCAATATAATAATAAAAATATATCAAAGAAAATATTAAACATATAATAAATAAATAAAAATTATTATATATATCATTAATTATTATTAATATCTAATTAATATTATGTTAATAACCATTAATTATATATATAAAATAAAATAATATTTTCATTTATGAAAATTAATAATATTATAATTAATAAAATAAATAATATAAAAATGTGAAAAAAAAATATTATAAAATAATAAAAAACATTATATAATATTAAAATAAAATTCATAACATATTATTAAATATTAAGCCTTGGGGGGTGTGAGATTGCCAACATGCCCTTTGTAATGGGAAAGGTGGTGGATGGAGGGGGAAGGGAAAATGAATATCCTTGGTGGGGGGTGAGGTTTACAGGGTAAAACGGGTTATGTTAAACCCGTGATTGTTTTGGGGGGAAAAAGGAAGGCGGGAAAAGGTGTTAGGGGAAAGTTAAGAAATCACAAGTTTTAAAACACCCCGTTTTCCCATTTTTCAATATTTTTCCATTTTTATGATTTTCATAATTTACAACTTACAACTTATTCATGTGTGACATAATGTATTGCTTTCATTATTCATTGATAACTTTTAGGATCACGGAACAAAAAGCACAAAAAGTGTCCAAATGGATAAATTTATCGTCCCCGACTTTCACTTCTCCAAGCCAAGCTTAAAAACAAGATCATTGTAAAATACAAGTTATGATGCTAACACTACTCATAAAAGCTAATTGTGTATTACTTTTCCTCCCTTATTCCTAATTTTGTATCTCAAGATTTTATTTAAGTCATATACCCGAAGGCTCTTTAAGACTTTATTTCGATACTTATTAATTCCAAAAATAAAGCGTAACGGTTAAAAACGCAATAATTAGTTCCTAGCCCTTTTCAAAAGATCAAATGTCATCAAAATTAAGTCCACATCGAGGCGACCAAAATTTGGCTTTTATTAGGTTACTTAAGCAAGGCACCATTCATGTCATATACCCTTAGGCTCTTTAAGACATAAATGGACCAATCTTATTTGCACCATATACCCTAAGGCTCTTTAAGGTACAAACAAGACAAAAATTAAGCAACAATATCCATTCCATATACCCTAAGGCTCTTTAAGGAATGAATAAGGCTATAATTTCACTTATTAAATTTCACTTACCCCATATACCCTAAGGCTCTTTAAGGGATAAGCAAAATATTTATTCATGTGATACATATAGTATGCCAAATTAAGTATTCCTGATGTGTACTCATCTTGATCACAAAGGAACTAAAGAAAACTTCTATTAACTAATTATTAACCAAAAAACCGCACAACTCTATTTATTAAACAATTATATATAAAGGTGAAACAAGCTAATGGGAGAAAAAGCCACAATTAACACTTATGAGCCTTAAAGAAATCCAACTATTCTATGTTTAGCATCAAAACTTATAATCTACTCTATCATCTCTTGTTCTTCACAATTTAAAATTTCTACTAAAGAAACTCGTGAATACTTAGCCTAATAAATCGATCTTTGCATATTTAAAATCAATTATGGGAACTTGCAAAATCTTGACTTTTTTAAGCTAGACTTGCGTTTTATAGCTCCTTGTATAAAAGATTAGCAAATTTCAATCTATACACGTTAAGGAGAAAGCTAAGATATAAAACCGGTCGGGTCAAAATTTACTTTTCGTTCTCACCAACGGAAAGCCTACATTCGTGTCAATTTTTTTTATCAACTAATTTCATATTTTTCATCATTATTTTTTTATTTTTTTTTACAGATTATATATACATAAAACTTTAAAAATTTAAATTTTTTGCAGGAAAACGGGATACGCGAGAACAACGGGCAAAAGGTAGGTAAGATCATATCGAAGATATACTACCCCATACTAAAACTAAACATTCCTAGTCTAAGGCTCGAAACCCCATACTAGAACTCAAAAAGTCGAATGCATAATCCGAGCATGGAAAAAGTATCACAAAAATCTTAAGCCATTTATTAAGTATGCTAAAAGATAGATGTTAGTCGATAATAGTCTAGGATATCGGATTTTCCCAAACTAATGGCAAGCAAAGGCTAGGAAGCTCGAGTGAACCCGAGACAAAACACCGAACACGAGAGGCTTCAAAAATTGTGGGTCAATCCTACAAACAATTACAAGCACAAACAACAAGAATCAGAAGAGTACAAGCCTCCTCACATCTAATTAGAAATAAGAAAGAAGAAAGATGGATAAGCATGGGGTGCCTCCCACGAAGCGCTTTGTTTTTGGTAACCGAGTCACATAGCTTGACTCGATCCCCGAATTCATTCGTCCTTGGAGAAAGTTTAAGTGGAAGAGCAAATTTCCATTTGACTTTCAAATGCCACCGGCTCAAGAGAAGAAAAATGAAAAGCGGAGATGCCAGGGTCAAAAATGGTGTCCTCGCTCCCTAAGGAGAAAATAAAGTTTATAGGATAAGTAAGAAGGAGTTCATCCTTAAAGCATTGTGGTTTATGATCGAAAAACACCTCGGGGGAGAGATTATGTGTGGTGTTATGCAAAATCTCAAGAACGTCTTCCCCCGAGTCTTTATAATCATCTAGAAAAGCATTGATCTCATCAATATCGCCTCCTGGTCCGAAACACTCATCCTCATCGAAAAGAGGTGTGTTAAGTATAACTGGCTCATCAAAATTAGAAACATTGGAGTCATTGCTCTCGACATCCTCTAATATCTCTTTAAAAAGAGGATTAATGTCACCAGAGTTGTAATTGTCATCAAATTCAAAAAGAGGATTCGAATAAATTCGAAAATTTACTTCTTGAATATCCTTCTTAAGAAATGATTCGTCATCATCGTCATCTCCCGGTGAAGGTAAGCAAACTAGAGCAGGTTCGTTGGTGAACCTCTCGGGATTAGGATCAATCGTAATCTTAGGTGAAAAATATGTTGACCGATCATGGTTAAGCAACCATTCAATTTCTCTAAGATCGGCTTCGAAATCAACATCCTCATTTCCCGTTGGAAATGGGTCAAGAAGAGCGAGTTCATCGGCGAACTCCTCAAGAAGAGAATCGCTAGTCTCAAAAGATACGAGACTAGGACTTAACTAAAACCCGAGCATCATTTAGGGGGAGCGCCTTCACTTCTACCACATTTTTTCCACTTTGATAGTAGTCAACGCTACGAGGATAAACTTATTAAGATTCGTGTAGACGGGTATGACCTATAAAACGATGAGGACCCCATACAACAAAAAGATTTTCACAAACTTGAATAGCGTTTTGAGGCATTTCATCTCTTTGTGAAATTTTGCCTTGTCGTTGACACGTATCACAAGATTTGATCATAAGTATGGGCATCTCGATATATGGTCGGCCAAAAGAAACCGGCATCAAATACTTTCTTAGCGGTGAGATTGGCACCATGATGGCCCCCGGTGGG
The DNA here is from genome assembly GCA_026074375.1 of Tanacetum coccineum. Lineage (NCBI taxonomy): Eukaryota > Viridiplantae > Streptophyta > Magnoliopsida > Asterales > Asteraceae > Tanacetum > Tanacetum coccineum. The sequence goes on from BQNB010059425.1 coordinate 25,880, forward strand.
TCCCTTCATACAAACGCTTTTAAGGATAACAAAAGCTTTCTTAGGCAATGCACACACCGTCAAATGATTTGATCCGCACAAATCCGAAAAAGGTAGGGATCGTCCCAAAAGTAATGTTTAACGTCCTTAAAGAATTTCTTCTTTTGTTGGACGACATCCCTTTGACGATAAAATTCCCTGCATGGAAATTTGCAAAATTGGCAAACCATGGGGTACTGTAGTTTCTACTAGATAATAACTCAAGATTTCTAAAGGAAAATTTTCATTTATGTCTTTATTTTCTAACACATCCTTATGAGGATTCTCAAGTCTAGATAAATGATCGGCCGCGAGGTTCTCCGTCCTTTTTTTATCACGGATGGTTATATCAAATTCTTGTAGGAGGAGAACCCACCGGAGCAATCTCTGCTTGACATCTTGTTTACGTAAGAAGGTAACTTCAAGAGCCGAGTGATCCGTATACTCTATACTTTTGGATAAACGAGATATGGCCGAAACTTTTGAAAAGCATAAACATAACAAGCATGCATTTCCTTTTCCGTTGTATGTAATGAATTGAGTCTTCGTCCATTGTCTTACTAGCAGAAATGTATATACTAGAAAATGTTCGTCTTACGTTGTCCCAAACCAACCGCACCAATTGTGAAAATCACTAAGCATACCACAAAAAGCTCGAAAGATAAAGTTCCAATCGGGGACAACTAAATCGGAGGCTTTGGTAAGCTTCTTTTTAAGAAGTCTCAAAAAAGCCATCTAATACAATCCTTAGAAAACACAAACGGTGTTTCCTTCTCAAGAAGGTAAGTCATAGGTCTAGCAATTTTGGAAAAGTCTTGGATAAATCGTCGGTAAAAACCGGCATGACCTAAGAAACTCCTAACACCTTTTTAATGGTATCAGATGAGGCTATAACCATCAACTTTTGCTCGACAGACCTCAATTCCTGGCTTTGATATTTTAGACCTAACACAATCCTTCTTTACACTAAAATGGGTACTTCTCCAATTTAGGAACTAATATTCGTGTCTTCACACCTTTTTAGCATGTTGTCTAAATTGGAGAGGCAAGTAGCAAAACTATCCCCAAAAACCGAGAAATCATCCATAAAAACTTCCATAGTCTTTTCGATCATATCATGAAATATGGCCATCATACACCTTTGGAACGTACCGGGAGCATTACACAAGCCAAATGGCATGTGACGGTAAGCGAAAGTTCCATAAGGGCATGTAAATAGTTAGTTTTCCTCTTGTCTTAGGGATCTATTTGAATTTGAAAATACCACCGAAAATTCCAACTAAAAAACATAGAACACATTTTCGGCTTAATCTTTCTAACATTTGGATCCATAAATGGTAATGGAAAATGATCTTTACGAGTAGCTTCATTTAATTTCCTATAATCAATGCAAACTCTCCACCCGGTAACTAATCGTAGTTGAATCAATTCATACTTTCATTAGCAACAACGGATTATACCACCTGTTCTTTGGGTACACAATTGTATGAGGACTAACCATGGCTTGTCCGGAGATCGGGTAAATCATTCCGGCATCAAGAAGTTTGATTACTTCCTTCTTGATTACCTCGTGAATTTTTGGGTTAACCCGTCTTTGACTTTGTACCGTGGGTTTATAATCTTCCTCCATCAAGATTTTGTGAGTGCAAAACCGAGGGTCGATACCCTTGATGTCGGTGATTTTCCAAGCAATGGCCCGTTTATGTGATTTAAGCACCTTTAAGAGGGCTTCTTTTTCATCATTTTTTAAACCTTTTGCAATAATCACGGGTAACTTATCGGTTCCTTCTAAGTAAGCATATTCCAAATGAGATGGTAAATCTTTTAACTCTAATTCCGGAGGCTCTTCAATTGAAGATTTTGCCTTAGTCACTTCCTTTAGGTCCATCGGAGGGAGTTGAAACGGGTCATTATTCAACAATTTTTCAATCAAGCAAATATCTCCCTCCGGATCACAATCGGCATGATCAATTTCCGGTGAAATCGAGTCATCCTTAAGAAAAGCCTCTATTTCTTCCAAAATGAAGTCACTTTCCTTGAACGGAGTGAAGGAAAGAAAAGAGTCAGAAATAATAGGCTCAAAAGTCGTGGTGGGATTGCCACCCGAAGAATTATTAGAAAAACCTAACACTTCTTGAGAATACTCCTCACAAGCAACATCAATGACGTCAATTCGGTTTATCGACATATCATCATATGTAGAGGAGTATCTCGTAGTTTGATAGAGCTTAAAAAAGTTACGCTATCGTCATTAAACCCGAAGGGTTCTTCTCTCCATAAACACGATTAAAGCACGACCGAGATCCTCAAGAAGGATCTCCTTAAAATGAGAGGAACCCGAGGATCGGCTTTAAAATCAACAACAACAAAGTCGGTAGTAAAGTGAAACTTTCCAACTTTGACAAGGACGTCTTCGGCGAGTCCCTTTAGGACGAGTAATGGATCGATCCGCAAGCTCTAGAGTAATCCGCGTGGGGTAAGTCAGGTAGGGAAAGCTTTTTCCAAATGGAAGAGCTAAGATATTATGCTCAGCAACGTGCCAAGATCCGGTCCAATGCGTAAACATACATCCATTCCCGGGAAATCACATGGTATAAGAAACTTGCCAGGATCTCCAAGCTTTTCGGGAAGCTTTTTAAGGAGCATCGCTGAGCAATTCTCAACTCAACGAAATCTATCTTACTAATTCAAACAATTTTTCCCTATTCATGAGCAAATTCTTAATCGTAATATAGAGTCAAATCTTGGCATCAAAAGTCAAACCTTCCGCGAAGCTAATTTCGAAGCGCAAATTTGACATATTTGAAAGACTTCTCTATTTGATTCCGAACTTTTCCCAACGGAACTTTTGATCATTTATGTCTCGAAGGATATGGAATATTAGGAGTAGGTAAAGTCTTCGGAAATCGGTTCCGAATTGAAATAGGGTTAACCGAAGTTGGATGTTAGCGTACTATCCTTGGAAATTAGTTTTCTCCTTAACCGTTGTTTCCTTCATTTCTCGTTCACACTACCTTTTTAGGAGAATGGGGGGATTAGTAGGAATCGAAAGGCCCCTAAAACAAACACCAACTAACAAGTAGTGATTGCTTTCATCTAACACTTTGGGTTAGGAAATAGTATTACTGCTCGAGCATAACCCCGAAGTTGAGGCTTGGTTTTGGAAAAATCCACTTAACATATTTTGCAAATTATTTTGAAAAGCATTTTGTTGATTCATTAAAACGGTTTGTTGAGTCTTCATCGTATTTTGAATTTCATTCTTAAATTCTCCTTTCAATGAGTTGATTTGACTTTGCATGTTTCTCATCATTTGATCATTAGATTTCATATAATTTGAAAACTCATTTGGAACTCCTTGTTGAACTTGATTATTAGGAACTTGAAAAGGTTGGTTTTGAAATCCTTGATTTTGAAAATTTGGAGCATGATTAATTTGAGTTTGAAAACCTTGATTTCCATGAAAATTATTTCCCTGATTAAAATTATTCCCTTGACCTTGATTTTGATTATACCTATTTTGACCATTGTTTTGCACCGGAGCAAAATCGGGTGGTGCCATGTGGTTACTAACACGGTTTGGTGGAGCCACTTGATTGTAAGTACTCGTTGCCCAGCACCAACACAATTTATATTATCGTAATGATAGAAATTATACCAACATGAGCACGTACCTACTAGTAACTACAAGATTCTCCAAACCGCTTTAACCGAAGCGGGAGTGACAACTTTCTTAGAAACAATCTCAACTAAGGTCGAAATTTGGTCCCCAAGCTTATCAATTCTCTCATCCGTTTTACTAAAACTTTCCCTAGAATTCGTATTCATCCTAGAAACATTCGATTTGTTTCGTGAATAACGAACTTTCGACTTATTCTCAATTATGTTCAAAGCCTCTCTAGTAGTCTTACTCAAAAGATTTCCACCCGACCCGCCGCGGCATTCCATGGAGTCTTTGATCATTCTCATTTAAAAAACCGTTATAGAAAGTAATCAAACTTGAGTTAACTCCGTAAATCCATGGTGGAGACAACTCTAAGCATTTCTTTAAATCGTTCACATCCATCACTAAATGTCTCCTTGAATTTTTAGGTAAAACAAGAGATTTCATTTTTTTAAGTGAGTGGTCTTTGAGGGAGGGAAAAATTGATTCACGAATTTGGTTACGAGATCCTCCCAAGTCAAGAATCGAAATAGGATTTCCAAACTCCTAATAGCGAACCCCCATCGAGCCGAATATGGAAACATCATAAGTTTAATCACATCATTCGGCACATCCCTAAATTTCAAAGTCGAGGTAATCCTTTTGAAATTGTTAATATGAGTATGGGGATTTTCCCTCTCAAAACCATGAAATGGGCTAGCTTGAACTAATTGTAGCAAATTCGTCTTAATTTCAAAATGATCCGCATTAATTTCCGGTATGACGATAGCTTCTCCGTACCCTTCCGTGGGTGCTCGGAGTAGCTCTTCCATTGTTCGTTCCGCCATTGGTGCAACTTCAACGATAGTACGAAGCTCGGGTTCGACTACGTTTGGAGCACGTCTTCTATTTCGACGTCTCGGAATGGTTATGGGTGAATTATTTGGAAAATAGGAATTCCTAGTGCACATGTACTAAACAAAACAAACGAGGAGAGAAAATATATACACAAAAATATTTTTGTTTCACCAAATAATCAACAAACTTAGGGTAACTCCCTTAAGTGAAACTTGCAAACGGGGGACGTAGTGGGAGCGAATCGCCTTAAAAACGTTTGTCCCTTCGGGTCGTAGTTCCGTGGAACAACCCTCCTAATAGCTTATTTCACAAAAGAGGTGCGACCCTTTTTCAGTAAAGTACACAAGCGGTACTTTTTTTTGTTTTTTTTTTGAATCTTAAGTTCGGAAACATATTGATGGATATTCACAAATTCTCTAGTAAGAGAATTAAATTGCTTGTGTATTTTAGTATTTAAGAGAACACAATAAAAATTGAAAAATCCGGAAGAGAAAATATTTTTGTATATATATATATATATTTTTTTATTTATTAATCTTCTACATATAGTAAAAAGAAAAAGAAAAATATTATTTTTACTTTTTTTTTTATTTTTTATATTTTTTTGATTTTTTTTCCAAAAAAAAAACGCCCACTTTCGAAGTACGAAAAGTTCTCCAAATCATCATCAACAAATTCAACGAGAGAATCTTTAACACTATTTCCCCGGCAGCTCCGACCAAAAAAATTTTGGGTTTACAATTTTATATACGTATAATACTAAAGTATAAAGAAATTCACTAATAATCCTTATTAAAAGTAAAAATCTACACGAAATTATCGTACGTTTAACTGGTAAGTGTTCACCAGGTCGTTTATACCCCAAGAATTATGAATTGAGACTCCGTTTTAATTTGGACAACGATTTGAATGGTTTCGAAGATTTTGATTTGATTATTTATTTTTACAGCTAAAGGCACATAAAACATATAAAGGAAACAACTAAGCATGTAATAAAATACGAAAATGATAACGGGAATTAAAAGAAACGCGTCTAAAAAGCAAGTATACTAATTTTAAGACCTACGAATGCAAATTTAATTTCTAAACCTAAATTATGATAAAAGAAAATTTTCAGAAAAAGAAAATTATTTTTTTGATTATTAATCTATTTTTTATGATTTTTTAAAGTTTTTAATCTATTTAAATGCACGAAAAATATAAAACTTTGAATTAAAAATTTAAGAAAAATACTAAAAATAGCTAATGGTAAAAGGTTTTCAGGAAAAATGGAAAATTGAAATAAGCTCAAACGAATAAGCCTAAATAAGCCAGAATAGCACTCGAAGTGCTTTTTATTAAAATGGATCAAAAAGGTGTTAAAAGAATTTTAAGTGCAAAATAGAATGGAAAAGACCCATAAGGGCGCAGTGGTTTGGAGTGTGTGTGTAAAAGGGTTTGAGGCTAGGTTTAGGTCAGGGGTTCGAGTCTTGCTCACCCCTGACTTCCTTGGTTTCCCCTTGTTTTTATTTTGCAAAACTTTTTGAAACAAAGTTATAAATCTACTAAAAATAAGCAACTTTTAAAAAGACAACTTTTTTTAAAATTCAAAAATAAGCTAGAAAATAGCTGTTTAAATAGACAGAAATGACTTAACACTTTTTATACTTTTTTCCTGACTTAAAAGACCAATAAGCTAGATTAAGCTTAAGACTGGGTAAATTTGGCTACAATTACCCTACAACTAATCTATTAAGTAATTGAGAACAAGATTTAAGGAAAAATAACAAGCAAAAAGTTGAAAAAGCATTTAAGCATATTGGCATAAAAATTGTTTACCAAACAGACAAACTAGCAACTTTGAGCTTAATTTTAAGCTAGCAATTAAAACCTTATGGCTGTAAGACTTATACCACTAGAGAGCTTGCACTATAAGCTACTTAAAACAGCTTTTGAAAAGTATTTTGAAATTCAACTAAACCTAGAAAAAGATCATTGAAAAAGCTGTTTACTCTATTTTTTTGGTTTTTCAAAATTTTTATGAAAAGACAAAATACTAATTTGCAGACTAAATTCAAATAAGCTTTTTAATCTAAAATAAGTTCTAACAGACCTAGACTAACCTACGAAATATTTGTAAACCAAATTTTAAATCCTAAAATTAATTCTATCTTGCTTAATTTTTAACTTGAAATTGACTAAAAGCTAATTTAACTATCTGATGCATTTGATACTTTTTATAACCAAACTTCAAATCCAATTGATGCAGTCCTAAGTATTCAATTATTACACCTTTAAAACAACTTGATTAGAATAAAAATTATTAATAAGTCCAGCTAGAACAAATTTTAGCACAAAGGGCTTATTTATCTGAACTTATTGCTTCAGATCAAAGAAAGCAATACTCAAACTTAACAAAAGTTACTTTAACCTAATAACAGCCTTAAATTCAAACCTTATACACTTCAATATGAAAATTAAACTCACTTAAAAGAGTCTAATGGCTATTGGCAGCACTATCTTAAGTTAGTACTGCCTGAACTAAACACCCTTTTAAATTTATCAAATCTATATTAAGCTTATAAAGTTGAGATCCAAAGCTTGAAACTCAGATACCAGATGGTAGACAGCTTAAAACAAACCTAATGAATAGCTTTTAATTAACATATAAGCAGATGTTATACGCTATAAGCTAAAGCTACTATTTTTGGTTTTTTTCAACTTTTTGATAACAAATACTTGCAGATTAAAGATATAAACTAACAAATGACTAAATTAAGCATTAATCAACTAAAATAAGCATCGATAAGCTAATCTAACATCTATAAGAAGACAATAGGCAGTATTCTATAAGAAGACAATAGGCAGTATTAAGCTAATTTACAGAATTAAAGCTTTAAAAGGAAAATTAGAACTTACAAAAGCCTAGACTTAAACAAGGCTTATAAAAATTGCTCGAGGAGCTACTCAACAAGCTCCAGCTTATCTAATGATAAGCTAGTGTGGTCCTGGAAGCCCTTCCATATCTGGCTTCCCTTCCATTAAAAAGCTGAGGTAATTTTGATGGGAGGATTTGAGTATTTAAAAGCTCAGTTAAGCTTTAAGAGCTTAATTGAGTGATCTACTAGCTTATTAGTTAATTTTGACAGCTTATTGAGCTTATTGTAGTATAAAAGAGCTTGATTAAACCATTATGTTTTTAAATGAAAACATGTATTGACAATGAACAATAAGGAAACAAGACTTTTTATTAATAAGGTAAACTGATTACAAGCTGTTTAAAAGAAAAATTACATTAAATGAAAAAAATAGGCTAAAATGACTTGAAAAGGAAAATTACATTTAATAAACTAAACTAAATTCTACACTAGATAACTAAAAAAAATAAATGGCTGTGAGTGAGGATGAGGCTCCTTTTATAGGCTAAGAGGGAAGGTTCCAGGCTCATACACGCTCCACTTGATCTCAACCCTTGATATCTTCTAATCATTGCATCTTGGTTTGTAGCCGTTGGATGGAAATAAAACACACGGATTACCAGCGTGGTAATCCCACTTCTTTGGAGCCTTGTGCTTCTTTTGCATTAATTTTAGTGTAAAATTCCCTTTTTAGTGTGTTTCTTGGATATACGTGTGGCATTCCTTCTGTCATCTTGACCAATCATAAGCTTTTGAGTGACGTTTTGCTTGCTGACATGGAGCATAGTACTCAAATCATTATGCCACGTAAGTTAATTGAATGGGAGTGGGTTTTTACTCATTGATTTTGACTCAGGGTTAAGTGGGGAAGACGAGTAAATAGTAGAAACGAATTTACGCGCCTTTTTTTCTTTTCTATTCGTTTAGGTTTGACTGAGTTTAAAGTGGGGGTTGACCTAGGCTCGGGTAAAAATTAAAGGGTAATGGGCTGAGGGTTCTTAATTTTGGGCTTGGGTAAATATGATTTGGATAATTTAGGACTTAACGACCGTTAGTCCTTTTATATAACGGTGTTATTGATTTAAGGACTTTTTGTGAAAATGTTTTAACATTAAGAGCTCATTGGTAATTTCAAAGGTTTTGTCATCTTGTGGGTTGACCATTGTTGACCTTTGGTTGACTTTTATTGACCAAAGCTTGATAATTCCAGGCTCTTGTGTACTCATTCTGACTCGTGTTCGTTTTTGCCCGGTTTTTGGCTCTTTTCTTGTGATTTTTGTAATATCCATACATACACATCACAAATGACAAAATACATAATATACAAGCATAATATGCATAATTTCATCTTTTTAGGGTCATTTTTGGTATAAAACGGATATGTGATTTCTCACAAATCAATCACGACAATTGAAAATTCACAAGAAGAATTACACCACCCATGACTTGGAATTAGGAGCAGTGGTGTTTGTTCTAACGATTTGGAGGCACTATCTGTATGGAACAAAGTGTACCATGTTTACTGATCATAAAAGTTTACAACACATCCTTGATCAGAAG
>BQNB010059426.1:2007-37332 GCA_026074375.1 Tanacetum coccineum
CTTAGGAATTCGAAGACCTCACATTAAGGGAGATTGTTAGTGTCAAAATATGTTTTTGAACATGGAAGCTCAGAATCTATAGGAAGCCTCGCTTCGGGGGAGATTGTTAGCCTTAAAATATTGAGTCGAACAAGGAAGCTCGGCTACGATTCATAGAAGCTCGGTCTTTACTTAATTATATGTTGTAATAGGATAGAAAGGGTAAACGTGCTCGCTTATGTAAGCAAATTGGTCACGTGTTATGGGCTAAAGCCCAAGTAATCTGGAGCCCGGCCCGTAGAAAGCCCATAGGCATGTAAGCCTTATGGTCTAGGTATATAAACCCTTTTCCACCAAGGAAAAGGGTGTTGGTTTGCATTTGTATTTTCACACTTGCAAGTAATCAACCATTCACTTTCTCTCTCTTGTTTCTCTCTCTAACTTCTTCCTATTTTCTTCTCATTCTCTTATCTTTGATTCTTATGTTAACATGGTGAAGTGAAGTGATTTCTTGGTCCTAATACCGTGACCTTTTTTCTACTAAAATAAGCCACAAAAAACTGTGGATATGTAGAAAATGAAGCTATAAACACCTTTAAAACTCAAAAACAACACACAAAGAGCTTATTATGTGGCTTCTCTTAATAAAATAAGTCATGTAAATAAGCTTAAAATAAGCTGACAATAAGTTAAGAGCCACGAAACAACAAACACAATAACAAAACACCCCCGATTAGCTCTTGATACCAATTGTTAACAAACAAGAAACACTAACTAGATATGATCCATAGGTCGGGGAGGATGAAACAAATAAGTAGCCATATTATTGATAAGATGAGAGACAAGTAGAGAGGGAAAGATGTGTGTGTTTTCTAGAGAGAGAAACACACACACTTTATGAAATACAAATGATTATCCTCACCCCTCCATGGAAGTATGGAGGGGGTTATATAGGCGTGTGACACCATAACTATCATAACTTGACATTATTAGTCCCTATGTGTCACGCCTTACAATATCTAATGTAATTCTGTATAAGTCGACATATTTTAAGGCTAACAATGGACTTCAATCCACGTAGAGAACATAAGCTTGCCCAGAGTACAGTTAGTGTAGGCTTGGAAATTTTGAACTTAATGGTTTCTTGTTATGGTCATTGTGGCCTACTTATTTCTCTCAACCTTGTATGATATAACATTAATACGTTAAGGTTTGGATCTTAAGGAAACAACTCTTGTGCATTCAGCTATGATTTTCTCCATTTCAACTCTCTTCTTTGCATTGTACTAATCAAGAAGCTTCTTTTGAGAAGTTAACTGAGATTTTTAAGCTTTGTCCAAAGCCTTGGCATTAGCTTCCTTTAATGCTTCAATTCCAACCAATCTCTTTTGCACTTGGAGCATTAGTTTGACGTTTTCTATTGAACAGACCCACTCTGATCTATGTATGGACTAAGTCCTTCATTGTGGAGTCATGAGAAGCAATCTCTTTTGTTAATAAAAATAAACCAGTAAAAACGTTTATTTTTATCTTACGATCTTCTCGTGTTTCGTCGATAACAAAACATAAATCGTTGCAAGTAATCACTTAAACATGTATCATTAAACTAACCATTTACACATGTATTTTCATTTTTTATTTACATCATTGATGACATAATCATCTTACCATATCTTAGTGAAATCTACCAAGATTACACATAATCTTTCAAGATTTGGCAATCTAAAATTCAGATTTTGTGTCAGGCTGCCGGTTCCATCACTTAACACTGGCCGGTTCCATCAAGTTAAAGGAACCGGATAGAACCGTGCTACAGGGCAGCCGGTTTCATAGGCTTATAATGGCCGTTTCCCTACTGCAGATGGAACCAGCGGAACCGTGCTACAGTGCAGTTTTAGGCCTATATATACCAAGCCATTTCTCATGTTTTCTTCACCAACTCTCATTCTAATCTCTCTAACAATATGATCATTCTCTCATTTTCAGTTCTAGATAGTTTCATACATCATTTTTAGGTAATTCTCTTTGTAGAAGAAATTGCCGAAATAGCATACGAGACGATCAAAGTTCAAGCAACCTTGTTTCGCATCTCCATCACATTGTCAAGATCATATTTCTGTATCTTGTACATCATTGAGTAGTTATAGTATCATTCATCATCCTTGTAAAAGAAGTGTGATTGCATTGGGTTGATTCTACCTTTGTTAGAATCCAGTATTTAGCTTTTTACCGTTAAAAGGTGTAAGCGACGTTGTGAGGCTTCTCCGCCGGATAAAGGAGATCGATGACTAGTGTTTACAAACTCTTGAGTAGGTGACTCGAGGAGTAGAGTAGGGTAAGGAAGGTGTCCTTGTAGCCAAACCACTATAAACGCTTGTGTCTCGGTTTTAGCTTTCTTACTCTTTACTTACTTTACTTGCATTTCATACTTACTTCTTATATCATACAAACATCAATATCATCAACTTCACATAAATTCAATACTAACCTTTTAAAAGCAAATTTAAAAACAGTAAAACTATTCAACCCTCCCCCCTTTTAGTTTTCCACAATTGGCATCAAGAGCAAGGTTACCAAAGTTTTTTAAAATATATTGTATTTTAAAGCTTTAAACGATAATGGATTCGAAAAACTACAAAGATGGCCAATCTATGCAAAGATCACCTGTCTTTGAGGCTAACTGCTTTATATAATGGAAAAATCGATTTGAAACTTATGTGAAGTCTAAGGATATTGATCTTTGGCATATCATAGTTCATGGTGATTATAAACCTACCATTAAAAATAAAGATACCGGTAAGGATGAAGTTATTCCTTATGAAAAATATAAAGAAATCCATAAGAAAATGATTTCTAAAAATGATGAAGCTAAAATGGTTTTATACAATGCTTTACCTAAGAAATAATATGAAAGAATATTTATGTGTAAAACCGCTAAAGATGTTTGAAACTCTCTTATAATTACTCATCAAGGTAACAAACAAGTTAAAGATAATAAGATAGATTTGTTTGTACAAAAATATGAAGAATTTGTGATTTCTGATGATGAAACCATTGATTGCGCATTTGCTAGATTTAATACTATTATTACATCTTTAAAAGCACTTGACGAATCTTTTTCAAGTCGTAATCATGTTAGAAAATTCTTAAGAGCTCTTCTTACTAAATGGCGTCCAAAGGTGACGGCGATAGAAGAATCGAAGGACTTGTTGTTAGATATTAGAAAAAGACTCGATCACCCCGTGTATTTTACTGTTTATTATAGCTCGTAGTTTAATAGTTAATAGTACGTTTTTCGGTATTAAGTCGGGTACTAATACCCGGTATATTGTAAGTACTATATAAGCCTCTTCCAACTTTGGAAGAGGCAAGCTAGTCATAAATTTCCTTTTCATTTAGAAACATATTTTCTCTCTCTAGAAAACTCTCTCATGTGTTTCTCTCTCTAGAAACTAGCCAAATCCAAGAATCGACCCCGTGTTATGATATATGATATACCACAATTGGTATCAGAGCTTATGGGATGATTAGATCGTGTGTATGTGCGATTTCTTGCTTGTTTTAGATCAAAAAGTGTACCTTTGAAGGCTCATAGCTCGTTTTTTGAAGTTCTCCGAATTTTGATGTTTGTATTGATAAAGTTTGGGTGTTTCTAGTTGCTATTGCCTTATGGTACTGTGTTGTGCAAAAGAAATCAAGCAAAATCGTTCAAAAGGGTGATTTATAAGTGATTTTGTGTGATAAAAGACGTTGTTCTTCGTGGAGAGTTGCCAGAATTTCTTCACGGCGGTTTGCTTAAATATAATATTTTATTAAGTAGGTTACCAACTCTCTGACACACGGCGGGTTGCTTAGGTGGCGAGTTGCTCAAGAGGCGAGTTGCGTTATACTAAGCAGCGAGTTACTTACCAGCGGTTTGAACAGGTGGCGAGTTGCTCAAGAGGCGAGTTGCTTACCAGCGGTTTGTTACTACACGGTTAGAACATGTTATATCAGCAGGTTAGATATTTTAATAGCAAATATCTAAAGGAAACTCGGACGGTTTGTAAACTCAACGGCGATTTGATTAAAATATAGGCGGCGGGTTGTATTCCTTCTTCGCGGCGGGTTGCTTGGCAGCGAGTTGTGTTCGGCGAGTTGCCTTAAAATTCCACCAGCGAGTTGCCTTATTTCTTTGCAGCGGTTAGATAGCCTCTGGCGGCGAGTTGAACTACTGTCTTAGAAATTTGAAATAATATCAAACTCAGGATTTAATATCACAAAACAAATACGAATACGTTAACCTCACCACTTTTAACGTACCTTCACTAATCATTGATCGATCAAAACATATCATATCATAATAAAACAAGATGTCTAGTATGCAAAGAAGACATCCAGTGTGCCGTTTCTGATTAGCACGCCCACCAATTGCTGGATAGACAATCTTTGACTCATGGCAACAACGTATACGTCTGTAACTGTCTAGGAAAGGTGATAATGGAGAGAAGCATTAAGAAGTCCATCAAAGAATGGATCTTTTTCATATGGAACTGTCTCAATGAATTACTGGAGGAACTGATGGTGCAAGTTCAACAAGGTCCAGTAACTGCTAAAGTCCTTAACGACCTTCAGCATAAATGAAAAGAAAGTCATAAAGCTGACATTCGTGCAACCAATATCCTACTTCAAGGTATACCAAAGGACATCTACTCACTCATCAACCACTATACTGACGCCAAAGACATTTGGGAAAACGTGAAGATGATTCTGGAAGGTTCTGAGTTAACAAAGGATGACAGGGAATCTCAATTATATGATGAATTTGAACACTTCCGTCCAATCAAAGTAGAAACCATTCAGTGAAAACTATGTAGGTTTACGATGCTCATTACATACATTAGAAAACCATCAAGATTGACCTAGCCAGATGCCAGCTTAATCTCAACGTTTGTGAACACATGTTACCTGAGTGAGTAGATTTCATAACTGAAGTCAAACTTACAAGGTTTGAAGAGTCAAACTTTCTCACTGTAGCCCAATCTTAAAGCAACATGAGGGTGCATGGCTAATGAGAACAGAATAAGATGAACGGTATCAGTCAACCAAATAATGATCCAATTGGCATTAAGTGTCGGAAGCACTCAGTTCAGCAGTACCAACCCTAACATCCCAAGTCTCCTCAATCCAACAGACCATGTACCTTCTGACAACTTTACAAATGGACTCAGGAGTTCTCACAGAAAAAATGATTGAAAGTTTATCCAACTCAACTTGCCCTCCTCACTCAATCTTAACACATCACATCTTCCTCAAACAACAATCAACTTAGAGGCATCGTCTAATGCAAGGAACAAGCTATGGATAAGATGGAAAGTTGTGGTACAAGATGTCCCGAGGAAGAACAATGCGAATAATCAAAGGAAGACCATTTCAGAGGAAACAATGCACGAGGTGAAATGGTGTAGCTGGTGAATGTAGGAGGTCAGAACAGAGGAGCTTTATTATCCTGTCAAGCCAAACCCATCAAGTGCTACAACAGTAACGACTAGGGCGACAAGCACGAGCCAATTTTATGTCCCCCAAGGCCCAAAGCGACTTCAAGATTGCAGAATAACTTCAGGACAAGATGGCTACTAATGCAAGCCCAGGAGAGTAGGGTGCAGTACTGGATGAAGAACAATCTTGTATTCTATACAGGAGTAACAGGTTACCAACGTTTAATGATGATGGTGAATATTCACCCCAGAATGATTTGGCACTCAATGTGGACCATGTCTTTGAAGCATGATGAATGTGAGAGCATTCGACTCAGATGTTGATTGGGGTCCCATCACACAACCATGTTCATGACAAGTAAATCTCACATCTGAAGATCCAATCTACGATGAAGCCGGGACATCATATGACTCGAATAATCCATTTGAGGTACAAGATCATGATACCTTTGTAGATCATATGAATGAGTATCATGAAGTACACGAGATGCAAAACGATGTACAACACAACTACGTTGTTGACTCTGATGCTGACTATACGAGTGATAGTAATATTATTCCGTATGATCAGTATGTGGAAGACAACGAAGAACATGTTGTACAATGTAATGCATCTTCTGTACGAAATGATGCACTAATGTCTATTCTCGATGAAATGCATGAACAGGGTGTACAAAGTAGATTAGCAAATAAGCCAGACATGGTAATGAATGACTCAGTGACCTCTGAACTTGCGAGATATAAGGAACTGGTCGGGGAATATGAAAAACGGGCAAAGTTTGAATTAACTGATAGAGAACGAAAAATTGATGAACAAATGAGAATAATCATCTCGGACCGAAACAGAAAGGAAACTTCTTTAAAATCTGAACTTCATTCAGCACAAATACTCCTTAGTTCTACAGTTGACCATTATAAGTCAAAGACAGAGGAAGTAACACTTTTGAAAAAGAATTTCAAACAAAAAGAAGACAAATTCCTTGAAGAGTTTTTGGACTTAAAGAAGCTAAAAGATAAGATTGAAGATAGATTATACAAACAGGGTCAGTCTGTTCAAACAGTTCACATGTTGTGTCAACCAAAATCATTTTATGATGAAAAGCACAAGGTAGCAATAGGCTACAAAAATCCCGTATGTCTCGCTCGTGCAAAGCAAGCTCAGTCTGCTCTGTATAATGGTCATGTACTTGTCACTACCAATCATACACCCACTGTCATACATGACTCAGAGGATACGCGTGAGTTAGCTGAGATAACTAGGAATAAAATGCTGTTGAAAATGCAAAGCCCTCTATGTGTGGAAAATAAAATTAGGATTTCTCCCCCCGATTACTCGAAAGAGAACTTTCTTGCAACCTTTGCTCCCCAAAGAAATCTGACCCCAGAACAGATATTTTGGTCCATAGATGACAACAACAGAAAAAAGGCTGAGACCTTAGCTCTAAAACCAATTTCAGCATTGACAGTGTATCCACCCAATACTCCTGTCAAGCTTGTCCCCAGAATTCTTCCAACTAAAAGTCAAGTGAAGATTAATCTTTATGTACTCACACAACTTTTTACTGAATTTGACAAAACTTGCAAAACTAGAATCACCCCATCAGGTCTTACAGAGGGGGAAAGAGGTTTTGAGCAAACGAAAAGATGTTACCTCACTGAAGTTATTCCATTTTTCAAAACTCTTAAAGAACACTTTGTTGGAGTTCAAACAGCCCTCTTTAAAGAAGTTAAAGAAATGGAAGAAATTTTTGATCAAATGAATAACGAAGTGGACAAGAATACTGTAGACAAGCAATGTGCTGAAATTGAAAAGAAAAACCTTCTCATTGAAAATGAGAATCTGATTGTTAATTGTTTGTCGACTCAACTGCTGTATGATGTGGAAAAATCACGTTGTCTAGATCTTGAAGCTGACATGTCTAAAGTTCATGATGAGTCAAAACTTATTTCAAAACTTGAAAGGGAATACCTAAATTTGCAATTAAAGTATCAACATCTTCAAGAAAGTTTTGATAATAAAAATTCACAAGCATCACAGGAAGCTCCTGATTTTAACTCATTCTTTAAGATCAAGAATCTCGAACATCAGATTCAAGAAAAAGACAACGTGATTAGAAACTTGAAAGTTCTAGTCGCTAATGTGAATGACAGAAGTTGTGAGCCTTATAATGCTAAAGATGTCACTGCTCTTATTGAACAAAATGATTGCGATAGAGTAGAACTAGAAAAGGTCAAACAACATTACAAGGAATTGTATGACTCAATTAAGATCAAGTGGAATAAAGACATCTACCATGTTAAATGAAATGAGAGTCTAAAAGCTCAATTACGAGAAATGAGCCTTGTTTCACTGTGACTATGTCAAACCAATAGTCTTGCTACCTGGTATGTATGTCATTGACGTTAAACCCTCCCTCATCCCCTTAAGAACTATAGATTGCGCATTTAAACTATATCACGCCATCTTAAGAGAGTGTAGAAACGGTTTGGAGATTGTAGAGGAAGCTAGTAGTTGTTAAACAACTGGATAATGCACTTAACTATGCTTGTCAATACACTAAGCTATCTCAGGAATTGTTAGAATATGTGATTGGCACTTGCCCAAAAAGTTTCAATGAAAGAGATAACAAGGCTCCCTCTACCCCTGTAACTAGGAAAAAGCAAGTTACTTTTAGTGATAAACCAGGAACTTCATCTAGCAACACACAGAAACACGAAGTGCACCAGAAAGTTCAACAGACTAATATCCCTGTGATTCCTTCTACAGGAGTAAACACTTCCACTGAAGCAAGCGGATCAAAGCCTAGAAGCAATACAAAGAAAAATAGGATCCTGCCTGCTAAGAGGAAGAATAAGAAGAAAGTAGAAGAGAACCTTAGGACAAATAAGTCAGTATGGACAAAAGTGAATCGAGTTGATTCTAGCATTAGCTATAGGCGTGTAGTAATTAATTCGAATTCTGAATCTGTGTGCAAAATGTGTAACAAATGCTTAAACTCTACAAATCATGAAATGTGTGTTGTTAATATTTTGAGTTCAGTGAATGCAACCCCCACTGTTAAAATTGTCTTGAATAAAGGGAAGCAGATTTAGAAACCAAAAGGCAAGCTGCCTGATAATAGTTTGAACAAAACCAAGCGGGTTTGGAAAGCAACGAGCAAACTAGTTGCGGATATTGGTTATCAATGGAGACCCACAGGAAAGAAATTTGCCTTAGGCGAAATGTGCCCTTTAACTAAGCTTTCTGTGAAATGTTCTACTCTATCTGCTAACCAACAGGACCCCAACAAAAATTGGGGAACCGAAATTCCAAACTCTCCAAACTCGACTGTTTTCAAATGCAGGTCGTACAGGTCATCCTTTGGTATCTGGACTCAGGCTGTTCAAAACATATGACGGGGAATCGTTCAAAGCTCAAGAATTTTGTGGAAAAGTTCATCGGGACAGTCAGATTCAGGAATGATCACTTCGGAGCTATCATGGGTTATGAAGATTATGTTATTGGTGACAGTGTGATCTCAAGAGTATACTACGTGGAGGGACTTGGACACAATCTATTCTCTGTAGGGCAATTTTGTGATTCTGATCTTGAAGTTGCCTTCAGAAAGCATACTTGCTTTGTTCGTGATATTAATGGTGCTGACTTACTTAAAGGTAGTCGTAGCACCAATTTGTACACGATATCGATTGATGATATGATGAAGTCTTCTCCAATATGCTTGTTGTCCAAAGCTTCCAAGTCCAAATCATGGTTGTGGCATCGTCGTTTAAACCATTTAAACTTCGGCACAATAAATGATCTTGCTCGAAAAGATCTGGTTAGAGGTCTACCAAGATTGAAGTTTGAAAAAGATCATCTTTGCTCAGCCTGTCAACTTGGAAAAAGCAAGAAGTTCTCCCACAAACCAAAATCTGAAAATACAAATATGGAAGTTCTTCATACCCTTCACATGGATCTGTGTGGTCCAATGAGAGTCCAGAGTATTAAAGGGAAGAAATACATTTTAGTCATCGTGGATGACTATTCAAGATTCACATGGGTAAAGTTTTTGAGATCAAAGGATGAAACTCCAGAGTTTGTCATCAACTTTCTTAAGCAAATACAGGTTGGTCTCAACAAAACAGTCAGATACATCCGCACAGATAATGGAACGGAATTCGTCAACCAAGTTATGTCTGAATACTATGAAGGTGTTGGCATATTTCATCAAAAATCTGTTCCGAGAACTCCTCAACAAAACGGCGTTGTCGAAAGACGAAATCGTACACTTGTGGAAGCAGCACGTACAATGATGATATTCTCAAAAGCACCGATGTTTCTATGGGCAGAAGCTGTAGCTACTGCTTGTTACACCCAGAACCGATCCCTAATTCATACTCGTCACAACAAAACCCCTTATGAGCTTGTACATGATAAGAAGCCTGATCTTACATTTCTCCGAGTATTTGGTGCTCTGTGCTATCCTACAAATGATAGCGAAGATCTAGGAAAATTTCAAGCCAAAGCTGACATTGGGATTTTCGTTGGGTATGCTCCTAGCAGGAAGGGCTATAGAATCTACAACAAGAGAACTCGTCGATTAATGGAAACAATTCACGTCACATTCGATGAGATGCATCAGACAATGGCTCCTGTACGCATGAGTTCAGGACCCGAGCCTATCATTATGACCCCTGGACAACTCAAATCAGGGCTCGCTCCAACCGATAAAGAGCTGGAGATGTTATTTCAACCAATGTTTGATGAATACTTTGAACAATCTCGAGTCAATGAACCAGTACCTTCTGCTACTGCGCAGTAGTTAACGCTCGAGGTGTTCCACCTGGTTCATCTTTGTCATACAAAAATTGCTCAAGCGCACACTTCAACAACGTGCTTCATCGTCAACATCAGATTATGTATCAATCAGCCCGACATCAAGGTTAGTTACAGAGAACCATCTCGTAGACTCCTAATCACTCACGATGCTCTACATCATTCATTTAACCTTGTCAAAATGGATTAACTGGTTCGACACCAGTCCATCATTCTGGGAATGTTATTCGCAGAACATACCACAGGTTACTCAACCACCAAATCATCTCAGAAGATGGACCAAAGATCACCCTTTTGATAATATCGTTGGCAATCCCTCTCGTCCTGTATCTACCAGAAAACAATTAGCATCCGATGCTTTGTGGTGCTGTTTCCATACTGAACTGTCCAAAGTCGAACCAAGAACTTTCCAAAATGGCCGTGTTAGAAGACTGCTTGGTTTCAAGGCCATTGCAAGATGAAATTCTACGAATTTGATCGACTTGTGTAGTATGGGAATTTAGTACCTCGTCCCCAATCTTGTTATGGTTATGCTCTCTAAGTGGTCTATAAAGTGAAGCTTGGATGAATCTTGTTGATGTACTGAAAAGCTAAGCTCGGTTACTTGCACAAGGATTCTCGGCAGGAGGAAGGCTATTGATTTTGAAGAATCGTTTTCTCCAATAGCACGGGTAAAATAAAAGGCCATCAATATATCATTGCCAATGCAGCAACCAAAGGAATATGATCATCTACCAGTGGATGTCAAAATGGTTTTCTGAATGGTGATTTCAAGAAGAAGTCTCCATTTTGTCAGTTCTGCCTGGAAGGATTTGAAGACCAGGATAATCCTTACTCACGTTTATCGTCTGTAGAAGGCTCTGTTATCGGCTAAGCCATGCACCAAGGGCGTGGTATGTCACAATATCAAAGTTCTTTTTGGCCAACAATTCTTCAAGGGTTGCGTGGTTCCAACGTTATTCACACGCAATTCAGGCAAACATATTTTACTTGTTCAAATATACATAGATGACATCATTTTTGCCCCTCAAACAAAGTCATAATGCGTGTCACATATTTTCCAAAGAAATGATGCTCCAAATTTAAGATGTATGATGGGTCAAATGTCGTATTTCTTTAGGAATAAAGTTTCTCAAAGTCCCAGAGGCCATCTTTATTAACAAGCCAAATATGCTCTCGGAAACTAAAGAAATATGGAATGGATCTATTGACCCTGTCGATACACCAATGGTGGGATCGATTGAAACTGGTCGAGGATTCATGGGGGGATTCTAGTTGACCAAAACTCGATTTAGAGGATTGGTTGGCTCCATAATGTACCATACAACCTCAGTTGAACCGGTCTTTGTATTCGCTGTATGATGGTGTGTAGATATCAGGCTAAGCCTACCAAAAAGCACTTTTGATAGCTATCAAACGTGTCTTTCGATACTTGAAAGGACTTTAAACATGGGTCTTTGTATCCGAAAGACAACGCCATGTCACTAACAAACTTATTGCAGATGTGGATTCATGCGGATGTCAAGATCAGAAGAGAGTACGTCGGGAAGAGCTTTAGTTCTTGAAGATAAATTTGGTTAGCTGGTTCCATCAAAGAAGCAAAGAAGCACTGCAAATATCTACAACAAAAGGCCTTGTCTACATTGCCATGTTGGAGTTGGCTCAAATCCTTTGGATGCGATCACACTCAAGACTACGAATTTGATTCAATAAAATTCCTCTGTACTGTGATAACAAAAGCACAATTGCTCTTTGCTGTAACAATGTCCAGCACTCTCGATCAAAGCACATTGACATACGTCACCATTTCATCCGAGAGCAAGTAGACAATAGAACGGTTGAACTCTACTTCGTGGAAACGAACTTTCAACTTGCGGACATTCTCACATAGATTTACAATGAGACACGGTTCAAATTTTTTCTTTCAGCTAGCTTGATAGTTTGACCTGAAACTCTTAGACGCCTTCAAGATGGAAGAAGATGTAGTTAACGATATCCTGTGCTTCGTGTATTCCTTGGTACATATGTTATAATAAAAGGCTTAGTAAATACTTTT
The DNA here is from genome assembly GCA_026074375.1 of Tanacetum coccineum. NCBI lineage: Eukaryota > Viridiplantae > Streptophyta > Magnoliopsida > Asterales > Asteraceae > Tanacetum > Tanacetum coccineum. The sequence continues at coordinate 14,336 of BQNB010059426.1, forward strand.
AAGTCATTTAGAATTATAACTGGTTTGCAAATTACTTCAGATTGCAAACCCGTGTCGCTGGACGAGGCATGGATTCTTAAAATCCCACATACATTCGGGTCGTGGCGTTAATTTTACATCTCAATCAACGACTGCAGCTCTTTCAATAGAAATCGGGTTGTTGTTTGAGGGGGAGAGTGAAATTTGAGTGAATCTGTGAAGTTGAATATTTAATAATCACACTGGTTTCTATTAGAAGTGATTGGGAGGATCTTCCTCGGTTTTGTTTTGGAGTGTTAGAAAATTTGGTCAGTATATGAACCACTCCTAGTGAAATTATATGGTTAAGGTTAATGTTTGAAGGGGAGTTAATTAATTTTAACTCAAAGGGCCAAAAATGTCTATGGTTATAATGCTTAGGGACTTTAATGCAATTTGCTACATGTCTCCTAGTTTTTAATCAATAGGGACTAAATCTGCTTAAACATGAAAATAAAAGAAGATAGAAACCACAGGGACTGAATCTGCCAATTTCAAAAGTTAGAGTATAAAAGGAGGCGGCGGGTTGCCCTTGGTCAAATTTCAAAATCTGGTCAAACAAAAAACATTCACACTCTCGTACGCAACTCGCCGCCAAGATCCTCTTTCCCAATCTTTGATTTCAAGCGTTTTTCTTGCAAAGGTAATCATCAAATCGTGTTCTATGCATGTTAACGTATATATAGATTCAAGGAATCGAATTTAAACACACAAAAATGAGCAGAATAGTTAGATTTCAAATTTAGGGTTCGAAAATTAAAAGTTGTTTGAAAACTGAAATTGATTGAGGGGAAAGGTGCGAAATAGGAATGTGATCACTATGATATATTGGTTTAACCATTTGGCAAACATCTGAGTGCTCTATGCTTAATCTTGACCTCGTTTTTGATCAAAATGTCTTCAAGTGTTTGGTTAGGTGTATTAGTTACTGGGATATGCTTGTTAGGATTTGATCATGTAGTTGTGATGTTTATTTGAGATCATTAACTGATTGAATGCGTTATAAAAGTTGTTCTTGGCGGCGGCTTGACTTTTAAGAAAGTCATAGGTTGTTTGTTTGTTGATAAGAAAGGCGTTAGTGTGTATCTAATGCATAGGATAGCTTAGGATTGCGTTAGGATGTGTTAAGGATTGCCAAAGTGAATGAAATCTGATTTTTGTTTAAGTGATTCTAAACGGCGGGTTGCCTGTTTTGCTAGGTGGCGGTTTGTTTATTTTTTATTATTTTAATGTTTTCAGGGAAACCGCCTCTCAACGGCGGTTTGGTTGAATTTATTATATTTAATAAAATATTCAACCCGCTGTTTCGCGTCTTATTTAACTGCGGCGGGTTGCTTCACGGCGGGTGGTTACACGACGGGTTGCTTTATATTTTTTAATATTTTATTTGTACAGGTAAACCGCTGCCTCGCGGCGGTTTGGTGAATTATTTTAATAATATTAAAATACGCCAACCGCCATTTCAAAATTTTCAAATATGGCGGCGGTTTGGTCAATATTATTTTAATAATCATGGCGGGTTGGTGCCTTTCCTCGCGGCGGTTTGCTCAATCCACCTCACGGCGGGTTGGCATTCTGCTTCACGGCGGTTTGGGCTAATTTTCATTAATTTGGCCCATTAAGCCCGATAATCTTTAAAGGCCCTCTCCAATGACCCAATTACATATCTATTACCTTTCTGGGTTTAGATAACATGTAATAGTATCTGTTGACCAATCCTGTAACTCGTGGCCATCATAAATTGTTTGCGATTTTCATCAAAACTGTGATGATTACCTTAATAGGCAAGGCATGTCATGTCAAATTGTCAAATTTTCCTCTCTAACATCGTTTCTCTGCCATGCTTGTTTCCTTTGTTAATTACTCTTATGCAGAATACGATGGCAGAGCAAAATGTTCCCGCTCAAGCACCAACAAGAACAGATGAGCAGATTGTACCTCGCTCTCAATGGTTACAAATCGGGAAAAGCAATCTTCTTTTCGATGCTCAAAAGATACAGAAGAACCCCCATCTTTTAGATATCTGTAGTCATCTTGAGTAACAACCAACTTCTTTAGAGCGTTCTATGCTCTGTAGTGTTTCTGCCGTCTACATTCAGGCGTTCTTGGAACTCTTATGAAGTTATGACGAGGAAGACTGGGATTGATTGCTGTCAAATTGCATGAACAATGGTTCATCTAAGTGCTGATCTTTTAGAAAAGGCGCTTAGATATAAAACTCCTATCGACCCAACTCACCCATTTGAGTTACCTTCGACTGGTGACACGGTTGATTGATTTTTGTAAGATCAGCTGGGCGTACCTGACCCTGTAGTATTTGTCTCACAATTTACGTGTGAATTATGCATATCAGCCAATGATGAGCTATTTTTAACACAGATTAACCAGTTGTTAACGGAAGACATCTCGGTGGTGACAACCAAGGGACATCCCAGTGCTACCAAATGGTGTGGGGCATTGTCACTCAAACTAGTGTTGAATCATGCTGAACTGTTTATGGGAAGTGTTTACTCAAGGGTTTCAGATACATTCCTTATCCTATTCATACGGGCGGTTTTCTAAGTTGATTATCTACTAATTTCCAATATGGGGGCTCCAGTGTGTACATTTAAAGCCTGAGTCTCCTTGTCATCTCTCCAGAGGTGGTGGATGCTATTCTGCTAGGTAATCTCAAGTTTAATCTCGAAAGGTGAAAACAAATGAAGTGTTTTGAAATGGCTATTCCTAAAACAATGATTACTCAAGCCATTAAACATTCTTTGTACTATCCAAGTATCTGGTATAGTTGCTAAGAATACGAATGAATAAAGACCACAGGATAGTGCAAGCAAGCAACCTGAACCTGCATAAAATATTAGCGTGTTGCTTGCCACCAAAAAGGCCCCACAACTACTACTCCTGTCAAACCAACCAAGCCACCTTCATCCAAACAAACCAAGTCTCCGACACAGAAACCTTCTAAGCATAAGCTTCCACAAAAAGTTAGAAAAGGAAAGCCTTCTTTCCAACTTGTTGATGAAGATGATGAAGCTCAACAAGAATCTGTTCCTCAAGAAGAAGGTGATGATCCTGCTCTCGAACTGGCCAAGAAGATGAGTTTGGATGCGCATCAAGAAAAAGGAGTAAGGTGAGGTATGATGATGAATAGAATGAGCAATAAGCTTAGCTTGGGATCCTTCCTTCTGCACAAGGTCAGGCACCTGTTGGAGGCGATAGTTAATCAGGGATCACAATATCTGAAAACAACTCCCAAACTAGCAGAAGTTAGTGGCATGGGGGTAAGGCTATTGTAACCGAAGAACAAATAGCTCATTCCCTGATTGATCTGTCAAAGAAGAAACATACTACGAATTAATTTATCCTTGTTAGGCGTGATCAAACACCTCATGATTCGACAACTGGACTCTCTTCTCAACCTGAAGATAATACATCAGGGATGTGGGTCCAGGAAATCTCTTCATACAACTGATTCAGAACGAATACGAAAAGTGAAACGAAGCCGATGCTCCTAAGGTGACAAAGACAAGGGGAAGTAGCTTCATCACAGTGACATCAGGAGTAGGCGATATCTGTTCGTACAAAGACCAGGCCGGATCAGCCATGGAAATCACATTGAGGGCTCTGGCTGGTCCAGACCATGAGCCCATGCTAGAAGACTAGTTATATTGGATCAGACTTGGAAAGTAATGTGTCTCTTGCTGGACAAACACCTGAGCACATGGATGAAGAATTCCTCGCTACAACCTACCCAAAGGTTCATGAAAACCTAAAACTCATAACCGATGAACGTGTCATCGAAGATAATCCAAAAAGTCATTCTGGTTCTATGTCGTCCATGAAAAATCTAGAAGACACTGATAACTTTGGGGGATATCATTTCTTTATGACAATACCACGGAAGATGATCAGGAGAATTTAAGGTGTAGTTGCGTTGATTTCACCATATACCTTAGCACAAGTCATCTTAACCGTCTCAGTCACTCTCCAGTGATCGTCATCCCGTCTTTGATTTCTCATCTTTCCTAAACCGTCTTCTCAGGTCACGACCTCCACAATACCACAAAAAGCTACATCTATAACCACACTACTCCCAGAGATAACTCCATTTCATCACCCTTCAGTTAGAGTGGCAAATTGGAGAATAGATATGTCTAAAGTAATGAAGACTGATCACTCTGCTGATACTTTGGTTATTTTAAATTTCCAAGTTCCTATGTTGTTGACAGTATCTAGGACAAAACTTGGATGTGCTTCTCCTTAGGGTTCTTGATACGACACACATGCTGATTTTAATTGAGAAATACTCTGTGCTGCTGTCCTAAAGTTATCAAGAATTTAGAATCTAAAATGGTCGAAAAGAGATTATCAAAATCAAAAGAGGAACAAGGTGAGAGCAACAAGAGTCAACGTTATATTACTATCAGGTCAACTGATTCCAGTTGCACTTGAAAGTATTTGATATAAAGAGTGCTCTCTATCAATCTACATGCAAAAGAAAACTTGACAGCAACAGAAAATCCTGCCAACTACCATCTATACCATCCTCTTATGGAAGCGTTTAATAGCAGCATGAACGATTGCCTGGATAAGGAGGTTAATAAGTCAGGATTAAATGACCACAAAAGAATAACATGATCTATGTGATTGTTGATGAAGACGATGATGTTGTGAAGGTCCCTTCAGCTGGATTAAATAGGGTTAAAGTAGACAAAGGAGAAGACACGATTCAGGTGCTTCTGGGTCAACTCAACCTCCTCCTAAAGATTATGAGAAAAGTTCAAAGAAACCACATGATTTTGATGCATCTGTGTCCAAACAACATCCAACTCTTACTTCAACTGGCTGGCAAATCACTAATACAAGAGATGCTGTTATTGACTCTTCAATGCAAGATCTGAACACGATATGGACAGTCTGAACATGCCTCTGTTTTTGAACGTTTTTTGTCTTTCTTTTTTTTTTTTGTTTTATCGTTTTTTCAAAAACTGATGAAGGGCATGTCTCAGATCTGGGAGGACACTGATAACGTACATATTCCTAACGGTACACGAATGCTATTGGTTTTAAAACCGATTCAGAAGATGAAAGACCAGCTACGCCTGAACCAGGAATGACCCATTCCCCGAATGATTTTCCTGAATGTGACAACTGGGCAAATGCATACGCCACTACGTATCAAGGTGCCGCGAAGACAAGCTTCTAAAGGAAGACGTCTTTTTAGATATTGGTTCCTTCTTCCATTGGTTCTACAGGTACGAACTTGAAAGAAGAAGCTCTGCAAAAGCTGATTTCGGAAGGTCATCTTTCATCCTTGTTAAAAAGCCTTTCACAAGATCATCGTTATTTCTTCAATTTCAGTGGATGAATGCCATAAGCTTGCCGACGAATAAGGTTGATTTTGGTAATTGCAGGGTCATTAAATTTGCTTAAGTATATATGAAACCGCTGCCTTAGGAGGACCTCAAGGTAAGGATCCTCCACCCCACCCTACTAACCCCTAACTATTAAACCACAATTCTTCTTCAATATGATTTCTGTATACCTTATGACAGGTGACAAAGAACTCGGAAAAACTGCCTTATCCATATCCAAAGCTCAAAGCTCCCGATTACATAGACTTTGGACTAGAGAATTAGTTCCGTCTTTGTGGGTTGAAAGTGAACGCGATTATGACATCAGTGCAGCCTATGGTATCACACACTGGTGGTTCGGTAGAAAGCAATTTTACATAAACAAACACAGTGAGCCCTCAGATCGTGAAGCAATCAGATCCCAGATGCGAATTCTCAGTGTGATCTGTGTCAAGACTTTCGAAAAATACGGATACAACTACTTGAGAGAGATAATTCTTCACCGAGCTGACTACAAAGAGTACAAGATCTTGGAAAAGGATTTTAATAACCTTCATCCAAATGATTTTGAAGATCTGTATCTACTCAATATTCAAGACAAACCCAACCATCTGTCTAAATCGGACAAGATCCACCTACACACAGCAGTCAACATGTGGATCAGAAACCTGGTCATTCAGGAATTGTGTGTTGAGACTTGCAGCATCGGAATTGAGAGCTATCAAACAAGCTCAACCTCGAACGCTAATTGGGACGCTACTGACTATTCCTACAAGAAGATTATACGATTTATCCCTAAGCCAACAAAGCCCTTTCTACAAGACCTAAATGATCAGAGAAAGTTGACGGAGGCTGAATGAGATACACAATTTTAGTGATTGGGACAGTTGACAAGAGTCATGGAAAAGCATAGATCACATTGGTTAAAAGACTTTCATCTGATTTCGAGTACAATTAGAGGCATGGAGGACTAGGAAATGGTCAGAGGATGACAAAAGGAGGAGCAAAAGACTTCATCTCAGCGATCGAGAAAAGACTACAGATCAGCGAGGATCTTTGAAGTCTGATGCTTGTTTGGTGGAAGAATAAGAGATATTGACTACAGGCTGATCAACAGAACAACGTGACGACATCGTCGTTACAATAAAAAGGTCAATTTTTCTTTTTGTGAATAATATATCTTGTACATTAGTAAGTAGTGAATCTTTTGATGATTAGTGTAGAATATTTATATCCCTTAACGATTGAGGGGGAGCAATTATATGTTTCTTACATGACTTAGGAATTATGGCCACACTTTTCTCCCAAGTTTTATAACATATTTAAATCAATTGATATCCAAAATGTCAAAGGGTTTAAAATTTTTGATAAGGGGAGAAAATGTGATTAAATTATGTGTTTAACTAAATAATCGTGTTTATTAGGACTATATATATACTCCAAAACCCCATAAAAAAAAAAAAAAAAAAAAAAAATAACTTGCTAAACAATTTCGAATACCGAAGCACATTTTGAGGGGGAGCGTTTCTGAAAAAAATCAAAAAACGATCGAGGTACTAAACGCTTTGATATTTATATCATAATGTTACATTATTGATATTTTTTAATGGTTGTTTAAGAAAGGAGACTGTACCAAAAGACGACCATGCATTTTACTTTATTGGAGTTATATAGGGTGTTAAGGTTAGGTACAAGTACCAATGATCCAGCCATCGGAGGGATCTACCCAGGGACAATCCACTAGTTAGTGTAGAAGTCCTTAGGTATGACATATTAAAAGGAGTAAACCCCCCCCCCCCCCCCCCCCGAATGAAATAAGGAAAAAATGCAGACTGTGATGGAGCTAGTACTGGAAATTAGAACCCAACAAGGTTCTAGCATGGAAGTCTCGGTTAAGCATGAAGGGGTTGAAGAATTAAAAAGAATTGTTAGATAAAAGGGTGTAAAGAAGATGACGCTCCATACTCTTAGGCAGAAACCGGGTCAATACTTTGCTGCCAGAATCACTAGATGATTGATGACTTTAAGATCGACATCATGGGTACCCAGTGAGGCAATGCACAAACCCTCCCTGCCTCTACATATTCTCTCAAAATATTTTTGGTTTTCATTTCTCTCGGAGATAAACCACGTTATCTATGACTTTTATCAATCTAAGTTAGTTGGATATTGAAAATGTTGGCAGTCAGCTCCAGCTTCGATTACTAGAACCAAAATGCACTTTTGAGTTCTAGTGCCAAGAGTATCGTCAATTCAATTCTCGTTGGGACCACTTATCCAATTCTCTTGTCTTTCACACACTGTTGGAAAGAAAACAAGTCTATCCTAAGAGTTACTACGCAGTATCCTTGTTGATATTGCCAGAACATCCAAGTGAAATGAAAGGTTTTTCACAATGACGATGGAAATCACCTGATAGAAGCCAACATCAAACAAGCTCTTGGTATGGTTGGAACTGTGCGATTTACTAGAATCAAAACTATTCCTTGGGTCAACTGGAAGAACGATTTGGTGCGATTTTGAGTGAATCAAATTGTTCCAGTTATAAGAATTGTACGGTTATTGATTATTTGACAAACATCAAAACTCTCAGAAAGTGTTACAATATATTTTCATAAGAACATTAGACTGATTTTTCAAATCAATTCTCTTTAGTGCTAAACTGTTTCATCTACTGGATAATTTAAAGATGGAGATAGAGATGGATATTTCCCTGTACCAGGATTATTCAAGTAAAATAACGGAATGCTCAGACAGACCTACACTTGTTATGAAGTTATGAAAGGACCTCATAAAGGTGTCAAAGCTTCCGCAAACTTTTGATTATCGTGTTTTCTTCCAAGTTCACAAGATGGGCTATCCATTACAGATGATGTAAGATTTCGTTTGGTATAATGATCTCAAGAAAGCTAAGATCACAATCAAAGACAAGTCAAAGAATGAATCAAAAGATCTCTACCTAAAGTTAAAAGATATCAATTGTCTTACGAGCTAAAGACTGAAGTATTAAGTTTAGTATTTCAGGGGTGACCTCCCTTTGGGGGAGATTGTTAGATTTTAGAAAAAGACTCGGTCACCCCGTGTATTTACATGTTTATTATAGCTCGTAGTTTAATAGTTAATAGTATGATTTTCGGTATTAAGTCGGGTTCTAATACTCGGTATTTTGTAAGAACTATATAAGCCTCTTCCAACTTTGGAAGAGGTAAGCTAGTCATTATTCATTTTCCTTTTACACATACATTTCTCTCTCTAGAAATATCTCTCTATATGTTTCTCTCTTTAAAAACTAGCCAAGTCCAAGAATCGACCCCGTGTTATGATATATGATATACCACACATTGTACTTAAATATGTTTTTGGTGTAATATATTTTACCGGGGTTATCCCCTTTACCCAAAAAAATATGAAAAGTGTTTCGTTGCTTAATACTTACTAGTTTTGTTGATTAAATATACTTTGTATACTATCTTGAAGGAAAGTCGTCTTGAAAGATTGTGTAGGTGTCGTATATGTCTTTTGCACAAATTATGTAGATACGGTTTTAAAAATGAGAGTTTGAAGTAACTCCTTGCGTTGTTAAAAAGCATTTTAGTAAATGTTTTTGTAAGTCCTAAAAGTATAAATAATGTTAAATATATGTGTTATATGTGCGATATCAAGTTTATTAAGTTTTACGCCTTTCCGCTAAGTCACTAAATAAGTCTGTACAAAAATGGTGAATCTGGAACAAATAACGGTCCTTTATTTGTTCCAGATGGTCCCCATATATATTTGGGACCATCTGTCTGTTTCGTCAGATTTTGGTCAATTTCAAAAATTAATATAAAATCAACCGTTAGTCCGTACGAGTCGTGCCACCTTCCATTTTAAAGGTAATTGAGACTACTTTTATATAAAATACTCCCGAGTCTTAATTCTAAACTTAAGTAAGTCAAAAATGTAAAATACTACAGAATGTCCAAAACGTTGAGCTTCGTTTTAGCGTCAAACTTGTATTTTATCTTTTCTTTTCGAGTCGTACATTTATAGTCGGCATGTCTTTGAAAATTGGTGCATTTTTCTTTTCAAAATATTAAACTTGGTTAATTTTTGAAATGAGGAGGAAACTAATTTATTTTCAAATAAAATATTGCTATGTATACATCGTTGTATTTAATACATAAAATGACGACAAGTACTTTTGTGTGTTATGCTAAATGATTATATACATTTCTTTGTGTCTTAATATTGTTAGTAAGTATTATTAAGTGACTATTGCAATTTGTAGATTGTGTTCTTTAAAACTAATAACATAAGTTTAACTATAGCACGTACATTATTTACTCGTTATCAATTTTCATAATTGTGCATAAATGAGACTTATACTAGATTTCTGGCACTATGTTATGACATTGTTCTTGCATTGCATATATGCATAAATCGCTACGTTTACAAATGCTATATATCAACATCTTATAAACATTATTAAGCATAATAACTTAGTTAGGATTGAGAGCTAAGTAAGTTTGTCAAAGTTATTGGAAATTTTTTTTATCGCCATACACAATTATAGTGTTTTTAGTCCAAGTGTTAAAATGTGTCACCACAAAATATTCAACACTTTCATTTAATCAAAGTTTCAACAAGATCTCTAAATCATGTCATAATATTATCTTGCTTAAGCATGGGCTTTCTAAACAAGATAATAGATCATTTTAATAGATTAGTATTTAAGTAAAAGTAAATATATTTTTGAACTTTGCATGTGCTTGCATTGATCCAACATACACACATAATAATTTTTTATAAACATATAGTATTTTACAAGAGTTTTGTGTTGTATAATAATACTCATGTATTGTAAAAAACAATGCTATTGTACGTTACAACAAATAATCTTGAAGTAATAAGTTAACTTGTCATTATTCATTAACCTCATCCCACGATTAGCCTTAGGTTTAATGGAACACACTATAAAAATCTTTATTTATTCTGTTTTAAAGAGTGTTCGTGAGGGTCAAGAAAAATTTCGAGTATATATCGATTCATTATTAAAATTATGATTGATATCATCGAATCTAATTGACAAGTTTTCGAGTATGAACATGAAATCAGATTCTTATTTGTCTAGCTTCAAGATTATATCAAACTATAACAAAATATATTATCATGAATCTACATACTCAATCATATGAAAATAATGACATCCTTTTCAAAGACGAAAATAATATGCATCGGATCATAACTCGCACATGTGTTAATGATGTCATATTTAGTCTACTTGTCCAATGGTTGTGTTCCAAATATTAGACTAATATGTTTAATAGATGCTTAAAAAACACAATAAAATAGAATTGACAACTTGGATATTTTGTCTGATATATTCAAGAAATTTATATTGCAATGCAATTGGTAAATATGCTATTTCCAAAAAACCAAACATGATCAAACAAGAAACATATATAAACTTTTCTCATACAACTTAAAAGCACGACTAAAATCTCAAATTCACATTCGGCTAAATTCTAAAATAAGCATAATACTTTTTTTATTCGCCTAGGACAACATGCTGTTTGGGGGGACATTATGTCTAAAGAATTCTTGCATTTCTCTTGTTAAAAGATTGATAAATGATAACATATATTATATGCATTTTATTTTCTTTGTAGCATGAATAGTTATGTTACAAGAGCATACATTACATCTTGCTTGTAAAATATAAGTTATTAGAATTGAAAATTAACCAACTACAATGTGTGTCAATGCATAAACAAATAAAATCAATTCATTCACATAATTTTTCTATTGGTTTATCAAGCATTTATCAGAATGATAATTTTATCATCTTAGAAAAGCATATTTGTTTAAAGATAAAATATGTCTCGCTTTAATCATACATTATAGAACACTCACAAGATCTATTAAGGTTAGTAACCTTAACTAGACTCTTTTCATAAGATATGCAAAGGAGCATTTCTGAAACACTCTTAATATAGCATATTCTCCATTGTAACACATAAGCACATATCCTGTCTTTAGAAAACCCAATCACATTAAAATCAGATGACTTAATAAAAGACATCTATTAAATCAAGAAATATGTCATCAAAACCAAACAACCTATAGATCTTGAACAAAAGATCAAAACATCTTGCTTACGCTTTTCTAGCATTTAACACATCTCTATTAGGATTATGTGTAAATGAATCATTTAGATCTATCGTCATTAAAACATGGTTAGGTGATTCATATTAGGCCAAGTATTAGTGAACTAAGCAAATTTTATCCTACTACTCTTTGATAGGAAAATTTAGGAATTCGATTTTTTTTCTAAAACAAGAATGACTATTGGAGAACCTATTGCGCTAGAAATTCAATTCAACCTAACGGTTGAATTGCTTCCAAGAGAGAAGATGGGTTCGTGGTATAACCCGTAAAATGGTCGTGTTTTATCCTTAATTGAGCACCACTAGTAATAGTCTCATATTCATTCTCTAACTTGATTAAATGACTCTTCCTAAATGTGCCTAATGTGTCGTTGTGTGGTTTTTTTTGTGATTCAAGTTTTAAATTTATATTTTTCCGACTTAACCAAAAACAACACTTTAACGGGCAGTGTACCCGGTCGATGGTAGATTCTTGGTAAGTAAGGTGTCGAACACTTGAAGCGAGGTTAAATCTCTTAATTTATTAATATTTGGTTATCTAATCTAAGGTTCTAATTCTAATCTAAGTCAAACATATACTAATCTTATGTTAGTTCTACTCCTAATTCTAACAGGTAAAACGGGAGTTTGCCTGAGAGACTAGCACGGGTTTAGTTGGTGACTACAATCAATTCAAGACGCTTTAACCCACGCAATAAAATTAACAGAAGATAAAAGAGCGATCGAGCTCGCTTCTGAATAGAAAACTAGTATTGCATCATTAATCGATTATTAGGTTGGTTTGTTTATTCAGTGCTAGGATTCCTTTTACTTGAAGAGGCATATAATTCTTTAGACTTAGGCGGAAATCATTTCCTAAGACATTGAACATGTAATTCTCATCACAATTAAAGCATCCGCATAAAGCATCCTTATTTGCTGATTATAATCTATCTTAGGGATTAAAGCAATGGTGATCTTGTTAAACCTTAGCTCATAGAGACTTTACCCACTTACTACTTAATGGCAATTTATACACTAGTAGTCCACTTGTCCAACTATCCAATGGAATCTAACATTATTTATTGAATTATCTAGATTCATCTACTAGTCAACATGTTCAATAAACCAAAGGCAATTTCCGTTAACTAGTTAAGCCAGAAGCGTATCCTTAGCACGATTTTAGAAGGACAATATTTGTGATCCTATGATTCTAGATGTATAAATTACTATATGGAGAGCTATCCCGACATCTAGATTACTTGGTCCGTATCACTAGATCCAGTTGAATGATAGGTCGCATACAAAAGCACGTAAACAAGTATATTTGATAAACATAAACGAGCATGCAACGATAAATTAAGAAATCGAGATATAAACAAAACCAAACATTCAGATCTTCATAATAATGGCTAATACCCAAAGGTATTAGCCTTCAAACATCATAATTAATACAAGAGTAATGGCTTAGCCAAGGTAAACTAATCGAGTTAACGAATGATACCAAAAACTAAACGATTACAAAAGTATAAGAAATTACACGTTGTCTCCTATGGATTGGAATGCGTTGCAAGACCTCTTCTGCTCTTTTTCTCCTCTGAAAATCGACTTTTGTGGTTTAGGTATCGAGAATATGATTTAGCACACTTAAAACTCGTTTTTGAGTTTTGTATTTATAGGGTCTAGAGTCAGTGTCGATACGGCGTATCCAAGGTATTCGATACGGCATATTAGGGTTTCTTGGAGTAGGGACCACGTTTGATATCTTCTAGAATATTCACATATTATATCTCCAATACGGCGTATTGGTCTTCTCTGGATACGGCGTATTGATCATGTTTTCTTTGTGGTCTTTGGTTAGTGCAGGCACGGATACGCCGTATCTTCCTTGATGGATACAACGTATTATTGTCAGAATAGAAATCTTTAAAATATCTTCCTTTAAGCTCCAGAATGCACGCCTTTTGCTAATATTCACCAAATACTCCATAATTACTTTAATTCTTAAATATAAATGATTAAGTAACAATTCTTTGTAATAATTATACAAAATGAGTTAATTACATGGGATAAATGATGCTATAAAATATATGTTATTTGATGTCATCAAATATCCCCCCACTTGAATCCTACTTGTCCTTAAGTAGCATTTAGAAGTTTATAAAAATGTATCCGTAAGGATATTTTCCGTTAAAGCATTTAGTTGATCTATTACAAGTACACAACCAAACACCTCACAAAATAGGAAGATGAAAACACTCAAATCACTCAACTAATCTATGTGGTAACATGTAACTAATTCGCTCAATTGCTCAGTCGTGACGAGTATTCTATCATAAGCTTGGTAAGGATACACATCTCCACCGCTAAAGCTAAGGAGTAACAAGTTTATAAAGGTAAATATGGGTTTGTATGATAAGGCTTAGGGTTGATTACTCTAACTAATCTTTATCGATACCAATATTCTAGGAGGGCGACAAAGACCACACATACACACCCGTAATGACGGGACAGACACATGTGAACTGCTTCATCCTCATCAAATAAAGCTAAAGAGTAGGACTAGTAGAGTAATATAGGGTATGGATCTTCTAACTTTCACCAATAGTAATAATACAAACAGGCAGCTGAGACATGCCCTATATGGCTCGATAAACGATGGAATAGGGGATATGCACGTCGGATCACATCCTCATTGCGTTAAATAACTCATGGTAAGGATTAGGAGAAGAAGAAGTAGGATGATTGTTGTTAAATAAAAATTTACCAAAACAAATAGAATTACGTCCTAAAATACTAAGTTGCTAGACATTTTTTCCCACCGTTACACATGATAAGACACAATATTTACATCGTCTTGATCATAGATCAAAAAACAATAACTAAAGTGGCGTTCCCGTAACGGTCAACTTCCCAATCATCCCTTACTTTATACTACTTTACAAGGCAAGTGGCATATCTTCCACTTTATACAATACTCTACATCGTCAATTTGTATCAACGAATATCGTTTCCTTCGTTTGTATTCCTTTCGGTCGTTGCAAAAACGCTTATCTTCAAACCTTCTTCTCTTCTTTGTTTTTTCTAACGTTTTCAATTTTTTTTAACACTTTATATATACAAAACTCGGTGTAATTTCACAATCTTAACATTCATAATAAGTCGGATAATTCCTTTTAGTAATTTCTCATTTCTTCGGATTGTACAATATATAAGTACGATGGTAGTAAAGATACATGAGTTTTGACTATTAATTTACATTCTCATTTGCATATGTGCCAAATCTTCTTCCAACCGTACTATGATAGAAAATTTTGACACAAGACTTGGGGGAATATAAACTTCTACTCTTTAAGCAAACTAGCAGTGTAAAATAAACTTATTCTTACTTGGTAGGCTAAGGTTAAAGGGTTAACGAAACAAATAATTGGTGTAGTTCCTAAAGGATTGGCTCTACGGGTTGTTCTAGGGGTATCTTACTCTTAAAATGAGAGTAAACAAAGGGTTTATACGGGGGTTAAAATTAACTAGTAGTTAGTTAATAAGGCAACATGTTAAAGGCCAATTTGGGGGTAATCCTAATATTTACAATATAAACAAAGTTTTCCATCTAAAGCATATACTTAATAACTGCGGTCTCGAGTGATATACCAAGCCAAGTTCTAAAGTCTACAACATCATCGGCATACTCATATTTTATGGAATTTGGGTAAATATTTAGAAACGGATAAGTTAAATCCTCACAATATCTAATAAGGGTTATTGTGTGCGGGTTATGTATCAAGTAATTTCACAAAAGCATGCTTGATTTTTTTTAAATTTGAGCATAATTTAAGCATTTTAGTGTGAAAAATGTGACAAGTATACATTCTAATTCTATCCCCCCACTTGAATTATACAACGTCCTCGTTGTATAGATAAAACATTAAATACAGGAATTTAAAAAGAATTAGAATGAGAAACTCCCCTGATATTTGCTCGGTAGATTCTCCATGTTGATTTATTGAGCAAGAATTTGTGTTGAACAGCCTTCTTGAGTTTTCAAGACTCCAACACTTAAAGATTTCCAGATTTGTAAATTCTCCACCAACGTTGCCGTTTTCGTTCAGAAGGTCCTGTATAAATTATCAGAAAACAAATGCAATTTCTATCTCCGTGTATTTGTTGGTTAGACTCGAAATAAACACTTCAAACTATACAGGAATTCGATACGCCGTATCCATTCCCCAGGATACGCCGTATTGATACCTGTGTCGAATACGTTGTATTCGTTTAACGAATACGCCGTATAGACTGTGCTAAAAATAAAGACTGGATAACGTCCAGAAGGTCAATACGCCGTATCCATGGGGTTTGGATATGTCGTATAGACAGTCTGGGAAGACAGACTTAATAAGAAAATTGAAAATACATTTCGGGTTGTCTCCCGGCAAGCACTTTTGTTTACAGAAAAGTCTTTAAGTTAGACTTGCCCCCAATTTAATCCCATCCTTATAATTTTTTTTAGGGTCGAATGGGATGCCAAATGGCACGTACAAATTCTTGATTAGGAAAATAAATAACATCCCTTTGCTAAGATGATTCCAAGTCATGATATTAACATTTAATTCCTTGATAAAAGTTTCAGCTTTGAAAAATTTATTCGATTTATCATGACTTGTTTCCAAAAGCTTATTTGACCTTTGTGAGCTAGGCACCATCATCAGTATTTATTACATTACCCCTCGAAGACTGTTTAATATCGATTTCATCATCATTATTGTCCTTATCCGATTTTAAATCATTGGGATAAATTACGTTAAAAGGAAATAGATCATTAAAGTATAAAACGTTTTGTTCCTTTTCATCACATTTGGACAATGATGTTTCACTTTTCAAATCAAATTCATCGATATGTTGAGGACTTATAGTAGGTTCAGTTAAGAAATTTGATTTAGACGTTAGAGCATCATTGTAAACAATGGCTGAAAATTCATTCTTGAAATCTTTAAAGAAGTCTAAATCATCAAAATAACTGACCGTAGGCTCGGGTGATGGAAACGAAGGCATATTGACATTATCATTATCATTTTCCGAATTCATTTTCAAATCGTTGACATAAATTATTTTATAAGAAAATGATTTTTGTCATAAATTACCGTGTATTTTTCATTGTTGGATTCGTCAAACGATATTCTAAAGTCTATTTCATCGTTGTTAAGAGAACTTACCATAGGCTCACACGAGAGTGCTGCTTCAGACGTTAATGTGTCGTTAAAGAGAATATTAGTTGGGCAATTAAGTTTTCAACAGTATCCTGAGATCCGTGGATCGTCTTCATTAACCCATATCTTACCATACGTAGCAGTTTCTCAGTTATACACCTTACCACGCCTACAAGATTTTTCTTCCTCAAGCCTGATATACTCCTCCATAGTAATGTTGAGGTCGTCCATCTTAACCTGTAATAAATTCGCTAGGAAAGAAAAAGGTCAAATAGACAAATACGTCGTATTTAGTAAACTGAATACGCCGTATTAATGATAGAGTCGAATACGCTGTATTGCCGTATCCAATGGAAGTGGATACGCCGTATCGAGTTATCGACCAGAACAGTGTATTAGGAAAACAATTAAATACGCAAACAAATATACAAGAAAATAATTAAACTAACAAATATACAAAATATACAGAATATACAAGAATATACACTAATATAATTTACACTACTCCTAAGGGTTAGATCTAATGTTAAAAACCAAAATATAAAATATAAAAATGATTAATTTCACTCCCGTTTCTGGCAGCGGGCGCACAAAACTTGATGTGTCGTTGTGTGGTGTATTATTTTGTGATTCACGTTTTTTAATTTTTATATTTTTCCGAGTTAACCAAAAACAACACTTTAACGGGCAGTGTACCCGGTCAGTGGTAGATTCGTGGTAAGTTTGGTGTCGAACACTTGAAGCGAGGTTAAATCTCTTAATTTATTAATATTTTGGTTATCTAATCTAAGTTAATTCTAATCTAAGTCAAACCTATGCTAATCCTATGTTAGTTCTAATCCTAATTCTAACAGGTAAAAGGGGGTTTCAGCTTGAGAGACTGGCACGAGTTTGGTTGGTGACTACAATAAATTCAAGACACTTTAACCCACGCAAGTAAATTAACAGAAGATAAAACAGTGGTCAAGCCTTATGATAGAAAACTGTATTAACCATCATTAATCCGATTAGAAGTTGGTTTGTTTATTCAGTGCAATGATTACTTATCTCGAAGAGGCATATCATTCTTAGACTTAGGCGGGACTTCATCCTAAGACCTAGACACATTAATTCTGTCACAATTAAAGCATCCGCATAAAGCATCATTATTTGCTGATTATTGATAAGTGTAGAATACACATATCTATTTATGCTTAAAAAGGCCCAATTCAACCCAAAACGGATCAAAAATGGCAAAAATGTGCTTGTATCTGAGTTTATTGTGTGCAGGTATGGATATGTCAAATATCACAAGAATTCAGTCAAAAACGAACACGAGAACGGATGAGTGATTTTCAAGAAGCTAAAGAAAATCAAAGCCGAGCCAGAGAGATCCATGCCTCAAGCATTCTACAGTCTATTATCAAGAAACCACAGTCAAACGAAAACCCAACTCCTGCTTTTTATAAGTTCATGGGTTCTGAATTATGCAATTTGCCAAAGTTGTTCTAAAGCTTGGAAAAGTGCTTTGCCAAAACAAGGGCCAGAAAATGACAATTTCCTCATAGGTTGTATAAAAAGCGAGCGGTTCAAATACCCGGGTCAAATAAAACCCCCAGGTCTTTCTTTTTGCCATCACAGCCAAGCCCCCAACCCAATTACCCAATTCAACCCGAACCCTTAACCCGACCAACCCGGTTAACTTATAACCTCAATAACATTTACTGTACACCCATTTTTACCCAAAAACGATTTACACACTCACTCACACCGAATCCCTCAAGAACACCAAGAACACATGAACCCTAGTTCGTTAACCCCTCACCCACACTCAAATTAACCTTAGGGTTAATGACCCTCTCACAAATCCTAACCCATCCATCGCTTTCAATTACCCCCAATCCCAAATCCACCGTGGCTGAAAGTAGCATTGTGATTGGTTGATGTGACGTGTGTGAATACTCTCACATATCTAACACAACTGTCCACATCATCGATCCGTTTATACTCACTATTAAATCCAACGGCTTACATTAGAGTTCAAGGAGAGAGAAGAGATGGAGGGCCAAGATTGAAGCGAGAAGAAGGATCGAGAAGATAGAGGTGAGCTCAAGCTTCGGGTATAAATACCCCCATCATTCCAGCACACGAGGAGTAATTTTATAGTTAATTTTTCAGTTTTATTTTTTTGTTTTCGATTCAGTATTGAGTAGTTGATTGTAACTTCAATTTCATGTTATTTCAATTTCGTATTGTAAACTTTATTTCAGTTTTTAATAAAAAATCTATTTCATATTAATTTGTGTTACATTTAAATTCTGTCAAAAATTTGGTATTTGTGTTTGTTATTATTGTCATTTGATCAAGTCTTGATACCAACCTGGAATTGGATGGCTGCTATGGTATCAAGAGGGTGTTTTAGAGCTGAGGGTCAGCTTATAGGTTAGATTAGGTTAATGATTTTGATTTAGGGCTTATGTGGATTAAGCCATAAGCCCACACAGCTTATTCACTTTCCTGTTCTAGCTGGAAAGCCAAGGTACCCTTATTTTTGTTTTACATTTGTTCTGTTTTTGTTTTATCAATAAGCTGTGGGTTATATTAGAGTTAAATAAGCTGTTGAATTTGCTTATGTTTGATTAAGCATTATATTGAGTAGTTAAAATTCTGTCAAGTGCCTTTTATTTTGCTTTGTTGATATAGTTGATAGGTAGGTTGCTAAGCTTCTAGAGCTTATAAGCTGATAAGCTTATTTAGCTTATTTTAAATAAGTAAAAGTTTAGTTTCAAATAGATTTAGCTTTTTAAAATCTGTTGCTAATAAGCTGATTTAATAAAAAAGGATGCTGTTTGTTAAAAGTTAAAAATTGCAGGGGCCTGTTCTGTCCATTTTTATAGTTTCTGTTAGTTTAAAGTTACACAGTTAGTCCTTGTTAGTTACTCTGTTAGTCCTTAGTTAATTACATAGATAGTCCTTTGTTAGTTAATTGTTAGTCTAGTTAAATCCTTAGGTTAAGGGACTGTTTCTGCCATTAGTTCAATCTTTGTGTTTTTTTTATAAAACTTAAATGTTTGGCCGCCTACCCTCAAGTTTGATTTATGTCATTTTCGGCCCATGTGTTTGATTGGATTTAGTTAAGTTTTATAAAAATAGTTTTTATTAAGTAATAAAATTAGGTTTTTAGTTTAATTAGTTAAATTAGTTTTTAATAAATAGTTTAAAATTAGGGCTTTTAATAAAATTAATTTTCTGCATTTTTTCTCTTTATAAAAAGTATTTTTATAGAATTTTTAGTTAAGTTTTATATTTTTAAAAAATTAATTTTCAAATTTAGTTTTAAAACATTTAATTTTCAAACCTTTAGTTTTTTTAATTTTAACCTTTTAAATAGAAAAATTAGTGATAAAAAATGTTTTTCTCATCTTTTTGAGTAATTTAGAGTTAATCTAGTTTAAAAAGTATTTTTCTTAATTTTTTATTAAATTTCTATTTTTAGGATTTAATTTAGATTAATTAGTGTTTAATTCATATAAAATTCAAAAAGCCTTTAAAAAATATTTTTAATTTTCCTAAAATTTTCTTTAGCATTAATTTAGAATTGGGAATTTAGTTTATAATTTTAGGATTGTTGGGGTGTGATGGTGGGGGGTGGGTTATGTGTGCTGGTGGCTGGGGGGGCGGTGCAAGTAAGAAACACTGTGACCTATCCGAACAGGCTTCTTGAATATCGATGAGGGGGGGGGGAGGGGGGGGCGGGTTGGGGGGGTGGTGAGGGTGGAGAGGGGGTTGGCTTGTGGTAAGGGGGTGGGGGGGCCAGGTGGGGGTAGTGGGGGGTGTGCGGTGGAGAGTAGGGTGTGTTGATTTTTCCTTATATATTTTTTGTTTTTTTTTTTCGTTTTCTTCTTTGTTTTTTTTTACCCCACTCATAATTTTTCTTTTTTTTTTGTTTATTTATTTTTGTTTTACTTTTTTTTTTTCTTCTTTTTTTTTATATTCATACTCTTATTTTTAGTTTTTGTTTTTTTTTTTTGTCTTTATTTTTTTTTTTTGTTTTCATCATCATTCCTTTTATCCTTTTTTTATTTTAAGCAGTTTTAGCTTATAAGCTTTTTAACAGCTTATTGTTTTTAGCTTATTTTCAGTTTCTATTTTATAAACCTTAAGTTTAGTCTAAAGTATTTTTTTTAATTTTTCTAGATTTTTATAAAATAGTTTAGTAATTTTTATTAATTTTCTAGATTAAAGGTGATTTAAATTGTTTAAAAATATAAAAAAGTTACAAAAAAATATAGTTTCTATTTTGAAAATTATTTAAGTGCATTTAAGTTTAAAATTTAGCATTTTTGAATTTTTAGGTTTTAAATTTGTGTTATTTGGTTAATTAGTCGCTTTTTTAATTCTCGTTAACGTTTTATGCTTAAATTTCTTAATTGCTTTAATTGTTAATTTAACTTATCTTTATTTGCTTTTGCATTAGTAGAATTAAAATCCAAATCAAAATTTTGATTATTCAAATCATGCGATCATGAACTTAAATGAGATTCTCAATTCACGCTACGTTGGGAAACAACCCGGAAGGTTTTTTTAAATTTACTTGGTTTA
The DNA here is from genome assembly GCA_026074375.1 of Tanacetum coccineum. Lineage (NCBI taxonomy): Eukaryota > Viridiplantae > Streptophyta > Magnoliopsida > Asterales > Asteraceae > Tanacetum > Tanacetum coccineum. The sequence continues at coordinate 35,618 of BQNB010059426.1, forward strand.
AGTAATTTTCTAGAACCCGACGGAATACTTGTACTATATTATAATTGATCTTACCCTTATACATATTACGTGTGTGTTTAGAGATGAATCATGCTCTTACTAAACCCTAGCTCATGGAGACTTTACCCACTTACTGCTTAACGGCTCTTTATATACTAGTAGTCCACTATCCGAGTCCTTACCAATTGATTAAAACGTACTCGTTGGTACCAAGGTCACCTTATGGCTGTTTTTTTTTCTTTTTCTTCCTTAAATTACTAAGCTTACAATCAAAGGGAAAAGATAAGTCAATATTTGTGATCCTATAATTCTAGATATATAAATTGCAATATGGAGAGCTATCCCAGACTCTTAGCCTACGCCCAAACAACACCGAAGTTGAGACATTAATATATGTAGGACTAGACCCAGTTTTATGATAGTCGCCTTTAAGCACGTACAACGAATATAAATTGATAAACATAAAACACACTGATAAATTAAGCAATCCAATAAAACAAAACCAAAATTAGATCTTCATAAACATGGCTGATACCTAAAGGTAGTCAACCGATTAGCCATTGTAAAATACCACGGTTTGATACTCCTCCCTGACTACGATTAAATATATAGAACTTAATCGAACGCGTATGCGTTGGCGAAGACTTACAAGAGTTTTCCTATGATCTTGAGGCTCTTTTCTGACCTTTTAGGCTCCTTTTCATCGTCTCTGGTCGACATGTGGTTCGGGATTCACTTGCATACCTAAACTGAGTTTTGGATCAGTCTCATTTTAGTGTCTGGAATCGTGCGATACGCGTATCGAGCAATGTGGGATACGGCGTATTGGGGATTCTTAGGAGTAAGGACCACGTTTGATATCATTCCGATAATTTATTACTATATTGTGAATACAGCGTATTGATGTCTCCTGGATACGGCATATTAGGTCTCCAATCCTTTGTGGTTATTTGTGAAGTGTAGGCACGGATACGTCGTATCTTCTTGATGGATATGGCGTATTAAGGTAAAAAAGATCAAATTCATGCCTAGTACCTACATCTATTCCCAAACAATACCACTACAACTTTCAACTAAATCTCAAGACGAGATTTCTTTAAGGGGTGGAGACTATAACAACCCGCAATTTTCATCAATGTAATTTCCACTATGATATATATAAGGATCATTTCCATGGGAAATTTTTTGCTTTATTTCATGCCAACTATGTATCGTAACTTGCATAACTAAAGTTAACGAGCTCACGCAACCTATCTATGGCAATCCTATCTACATATATGTCAAGCAAACATCATAATATGTCAAGTCAATATCTTAATATCATTTTTACAAAGTACATTACTCATATAATGTACCATTTGCAACGTTATATCAAGACAGGCTTTAAACCGTTATCGTATACCTCTAAACCCTAATTCCATGAAAGGTTAATATCTAAAGTGAATGCACAAGCTACTAAAGCATATGTACAAGTAATATAACATCTCATTTGAATATACTTTCCCTCCAAAATAAGGTACAAGTCCTTTAAAGCTTAATGTACAAGTCATTAATGCACGATATCCAAAATAGCCATTTTACCTCCGTTTTCCTAAGAAACTTGTACAAACTAATAAAGTACAAGGTACAAGCAAGTCATTCACTTCATTTACAATCCATATTCATTCTCATATCATGAAATTACATGAATTCAAACCAAGAAACCCTAAACCGAG
>BQNB010059427.1:0-37332 GCA_026074375.1 Tanacetum coccineum
AAAGACGCCTTTCGGATTTTGGTTATGTTTTGGGTATTGTTATGGCACGTTGTGTCTTTGATTTACTTTAGCTTTTATTTTAGTATTCTCTATATAGACACCGTATATTGTGATGATATCCATTCTTATTTACGCCTCACGTTTCTGCCTTGGCGGGGTGTAACACTATCCGTTCTCGTTACCAGAGCGTCTCAAAGCAGACAACATGGTAAGAGTGAATCGGTAAGTTACTATCTTTCTGATTGAGTCATCAATTCGTGTTTAGCTTTCCTATGTCCAGATACCCTTGTGAGGCAGCCCATGGACATAAGATTGAAAGATGATTTAAGAAAATCAGTTGACGTGTTAATGAGTAAAGAGTTTTCTAACATCCTAAACAATTTTATCTTTTCAAATTAATCCGTCAATTCATATACTGGACCGATATTGATATTCAATTGTCATAAGTTTGATTCATATAGAATCGCACAAGTCACCTGCCGCAGTGCTTGTTTGATGTTGGCACTGGTAGGATTTCCATTGTCACTGTGAATACTGTGAGGTATCACTCTGATGTTCTGGCAATATAACAAGGATAACGCGTAGGACTTTTTGTATCTCATATGTGTTCACAGTGTATGAAACAACATGTGTATTTTGGAATTATGTCTTATGAGATTTATATTGATCTCTTTTGGCTTTAGACTCAATAAGTGCAATTTTGGTTTTAGTAATCGGAGGCTAGAGCTGATTGCCACCTTTTCAATATCAACTAACTCGGAGTGAGAGAGCTGATAAAAATGTATGTAATCTCCGTGAGAAATAAAACAAGTGTCTTTTGAGAGACCTTAAGTGGCTAGGGAGGGTTGTGCTTTGCATCACTGGGTCCATGATGTCTATCTTCAATACCATACAACAACTTAGTGTTTTTGATAGCATATGTATTGACCCGGTTTTTGTCTAAGTGTATGGAAGACTTCTTTCTTTACACCCTTTATCCTTACATTTCTTTTTCATTCTTCAACCCCTTCAATGCTTACCAAGACTTCATCACTAACACCTTATTGGGCTTGTTCCAGTGTTAGCTCTGTGTTAGTCTGCATTATTCCCTTATCTCACTTTACTCCTTTTGTATCATACCTAAGGACTTCTATTCTATCTAATGAAATGTCCCTGGGTAGATCCCTCCGGTTCTGGCTGGATCATAGGAACAAATATCTATACTTAACCACCTTATAACTCCGATAAAAGTAAGTACATGGTTGGTCTTTGGGTATTGTTCACATTGTCATAAGACCATTTTGAAAAAAAAACTCAATTAGGGTACTTGTGATATAAATATCAAAACATTTGTACCTCGATCGTTTTTACTTTTTCAGAAATTCTCCCCCTACATATGTGCATCGATACTCGAAAACATTAAGCACATACGCAAGATAAGCTGCACTTGAGTCAAATATGATCACATATATTACATTTTAGTTCATTTTAGTTCATTTTTCTCCCCCTCAAAAATAGCATACCATGTGATGTTTTTGAACACAATGGAATAAAATGGCTATTTGAGATTTGAAAACAGGGTGAAGATTCTTATAGCATGATTTTGTTAGAACATTTTCTTAAGCTCCCCCTCAATTATTAAGGACCCGGTATAGTGTTGAGTACAAAATTTTGAAAGATTTTGAATTTATTGAAAAATTATACTCGAACACTATATATTTATGAAGTTGCACTACATGTATACAAGATGATTTATGAGACATGATCTAAAACTTACAAAACCGAAAGCGATAGACATTGTCACTCTTTCCAAAGCAGTAATCTTTGGTCAGTCGCATCTTTCTCCTTATAGAAGCTTTTATAGTTTCCCCTCGAACTCAGAATCCTTTGATGAGTAGATACATAGAGTTCTTCAGAATATAATGATGTAAATTGTGACATCAAAGTCATCTAAGTCCCGAATGTCGACAATTATTCCCTCTAAGTAGCCGAAATGATAACACTAAAGACAACTAAGTCCCGAATGTACACACTTCTTTCTGCAGAAAAAACTGACTATCTAAAGGAATCATCATATCTATGTGAACCTCTTTTATCAAATTTTACTACTTATTCAAGATTAAATTTAGTGATTAACCAGTTGGGAAACTATTGGTGTAAACATAAACATATCTTCCTTTTCTGGATTCCTAAAACTATGTAATTATTTTCAAACAATCCAAAGCCTTTTAGAACTTATGATGTTGGAAAAATTTGATCGCATGTAGTTTTAATCCTAAGTCATAATCCTTGAGATTATATTTAAACACCGAAAGTTATTAACTTATGAAAACTTAAGCCCTTGGAGCTAAAATAAATTAGCTCCCCCTCAAATTATTATCCGTTAAGTTAAAACTTTTTCTCGTATAATTTTCGAGACTTAATTTGAAAGATAGTTTTAAAAGATTATTTATTAGTACTTTTTCTCCCCCTCAAACAATGACCCGTTTTCTATTTAAAGAGTTGTAGTAGTTGTTTGAGTGATAGAAAATATCTTTTGAAACCTTTTTTTCAAATTCTTGAGAACACTAATTATGTTTCTTACTCTTCCTAAAAATAAGATTCTCTTATTTTTACAAATAAATGCACTGACACATACACTTATTTTAAGCAAGCACGGGTTGTGTAGCAATGTATACACAAGCCTTTGTATGAATATGAAGTAATTCATACCCGAGAAAAATTAATTTCCCGTTGTGAGGAAAAGTTATCTTTTTGTCGATAAACTTTCCTTTAAATTGAAGACCAGGTTGCTATCTGAAATAATAGCAAGCCATATGACATGTTTTGAAAACACTTTACAACTTCTGCTCAAACTTTATTTACAACTCCGTGTCATTGTTAAATGACATTTCTAAAGTCGTAAATATTATCGATTATAGAAGACATGTCATGAAAACATATTTTTGTATTTTTGAAATTTTATAATTTTGTATTTTGTTTTTCTGATTTTATATTTTTGTATTTTGATTTTATAAAATTTTATAAACTGAAAAATCTTTTTGTGTTTTTAGATTTAATTATTTACATAGGATACATGAAGAATTACCACCATTATTCTTCCTTTGAGATAGTATGTCTCAACCAGACCGTTTCCCACCGAATGGAATCGGATTGTCATTTGCATCAAAGTAGCACCAAATGGTATGTTCTTGTAGTTGACTTCTTTTTTCAAAACCGGCCGAGAAGGATTGTCAATAACATTCTCCAATGGGTGATTCTTGTCAACTTAGTGAGAGTATCAAATGATTGGTTAAGATGATGCAAATTTGATGAAATGGCCCCATGTAAAGATGATTCTTCGGAACTCGGGTCTGGAGTAAGATTATGGAGGAGGGGTTCATTATCAAATTGAGCATTTTGAATTCCTTGAATTTGTTCTTCAACACCTTGACGAATGACTAGAGATTGAATTTCCCGAGTTGTTGGAGAAGTACTAACAGATGGTACATCTTGATCAATGGTAGTTTGACGAAGGTGAACCGGCTGGATCAACAACTCTTGGAGCAGCAAAAGCTACTGGATCTGGAGAAACAGCACGTGGTAGATGATTGAAGTACACATCAATCAATAGTTGAAACAGGATCTCATAGTCTTTCTTGGATGGTGGAACATAAGGTGTTGAAGAAATCGAGTTTTGCACGAGTCCTGAACTGATGTATCCATAAGTCAATTGATGAAGGCCGAGTCCTAAACCGAGTTGTTCAGAAGTCATTGACCATATGACCTATTGAGGACGGGGGCACAGAAAAGATCTTATCCGAGTTAAACCATATTGATCTCATTTTATTCACTTTTCTCCCCCTCAAAAATTGCATATGTTGTTGCCATTTTTGATGAACAAGTAAATTAAAATACAAGCTAATGTACGTTGATCCACTTGTTGACTGAACGGGCATGAGAACTTATAGACGTTGTTGATAAGACTACTCGTAAATAAGAAGATTTCTCTTTTTTTGAAGATAAAGCGCACTGAAGCATACACTATTATGTTCTTTGAGGAGCGGGGCCTGAAGTGTTGTCAAAAGACACCATATGTCATTGAGGAGCGAGGCCTGAACTGATGTGAACAAGCGTCATTTGACAATGAGGACCGAGGCTTGAACTGTTGTGTTTAAACGTCATTAAACTTTGAAGCCCGAGTTTTGAACTGCTTTGTTCAAAAGCCATATATGACTTTGATTAGATGGAGAAATAGAAACATTGGATCCCCTATTTTTGTTGGGTTCCGAGTGGTTAGTAGTCCTAGCTTCTACAATCCTAGGTTCACTACTCGAACACACATGTTTTGTTTCTTTAGGTCTCCATTGAGATGCACTACTTGGTTTTATGTTCTTCATTACAATTGATTTAATAGGTTTCCTAGGAGGCACTATTTTAGTAGAAGTGAATCTAGTTAAAGGACACTTATTTCCAACTAGAGTGAAAGTCCTTCCTGTGGGTACCCATTTATATCCAATATTTTTAAACATTTTACCAGTAGTTTTCCATTCTTTCGTTTTAATGCTCTTAAAAAGTTTAGCTCTAGCACGTGCATTCACATCAGACAAATAATTCACCACACACAGATCATGACTTGCATCAAATAAGTAGTGTTTGCATGTAGAGCACACAAATTTAGACCTACTATTTCCTTTATCCAGACTAGACTTAACATTCCTAGTGTGGGCTTTTACTCTTTGATATTTCTGGTTGCTACTTGATGTTTGCAGGATCCTAGTGTTCTTTGTATTACTTTTAGGGATTGATCTGCTAGCATTAGTAGAACTTTTTACACTTGTAGAAGGCACTAAAGGTTTGTTAGTGGTCTGAGTCTTGTGTAGATCTATTCGTTTTTATGTGTTATTTTCTAATGTTGTACTAGTCTTTGCAAAAGTGACATTCCTAGCTTTGTTCATTGGTGTGACAGCAACCAACTTCTCAGTCTTTAATAGGGAACTGGGACATGTATCACTAACATATAATAACAACTCCTGAATTTATTTCGTGTACATACAAGTATAAGCTAACGTATTATCCAGAGAATTTGAGGTTCTAGCTTGTTCAACTATATCACAAAAAGTGTTAGAAATTTCTTTAGTGATCTTAATGTAGTCTACATGTGATTTCCTATTATTCTTAAGCTTTGAGGAGAGTGGTTCCAAATCTAACTTAAGCACTGCTGGGGCAATCACTTTTGGCTTATTTACAGATTCACGAAAATCAGCTACACTTTTTCCTTTCAACTCTTGAATGTGTTTTTTCAAGTTGCTGATTGTGGTGTACTTTGCTTGTAGCAGAGCTTTCAATTCATTTATTATGAAAAATTCACGAAATTCAGGAGCATCCTGATTTTCGCATGGTTTGTCATTTTGAAAACTTTTGTTGCTTTGTTGCATAGCAAGTTGAAGAGAAATGCAATGCTTTTCAAGTTGTGAATAACGTTTTGAAAGTTCAATAAAGACATCTTGTTCAATCTTATTATTTCTTTTTAAAAGCTGAGCTTTAAGCTCCAAATTCTCATTATACTTCTCAAGATAACTCTTTTCCATACTTTTATAATCATTAATGGCAGCTAGAGAATTAACAGCAGTATGTACCAGATCTTGAGATACAAGTAGCTCCACTAAACGATCATTTTCCATTTTCATCACATCAAGAGCAATATTATCATCAAGAAAAGTATTTTGCACAGGTAGCACATTAACAGATTTATCATTAGCATGCATTACAATATTAACAACATCTTGACAGATAATATGCTCTAAAAGACGTTCATTCTCAAGCTTTAACTCTTTCTTTTCAATTTCAAACAACTTATTGTCTATAGAACACTGATCAACGGCAGCTTCCATTTGGTTAAACACCGTTTTTACTTCATTAAGTTCATTGAGAAGACCATTTTCAAAATCTTTAACTAATGTTTGTAAAGAAATTTTAAAAGGAATGACTTCTTCATTGAAAACCTTTTTGGTGTGTTCAAAACCCCATGACCCCTCAGTTATTACTTCATGTGTAGTTCTTACTTTCGCCACCTTTTCAAAACTGACAAGGTGATTTTTTAGCCTTTTAACACTTGTATTTACTAAACTAACCTTTGGAAGTTCTTTAGGAACCTCAACTCTAACTGATGTTTGTGTATCATTAGGGTGTTCAGACTTAGGGTTTGAAAATGGTAACCAGAAAGCTTGTTCTGCAGACAATTGCATTTGTGGAACAAAACGTTTTCCAAAATCTTCAGACAATTTATTTAACTCAGAATAATTAATTGGAGAAAAATTAATTTTCTGTTTAAGTGAAATTGGATCATTTTGTTTTGCAAGCATTTTGGATCGACTTACTTCTTCCAAAATCAATGTCTCTTCCTCATCAGTCACATGGATCACCTAATGTTGCCTAGAGATTACACTACCATCATACAATGTTGGCTTAATTCATTGAGCTTTCTTAAGATAAAACGGATTTTGATAGCCAAGTGCTTGTTTGTGGATGTCATCATAAAAAACTTGTGGCTTTGTTAACATGTGCACTGTTTGAGCAGATTGACTTACTTTATAGACAATATTATCCAGTTCCTTTATTTTCTTTTCTAAATCAATTTCTTTGTCCATGTATTTACTTTCTTTTCCTTTGGATTCATTTTTTAAAACAGTTAATGTTTGCAATAAAGATTTCTTTTCTTTGATTTGATTAGAAAGATTTTGTTCAAGTGAGTCAATTTGCTGCTTAAGTGCAAGTCTATCCCTAATCATATCATCCATTTGAGAATCAATCATCTTTTCACGAGTGCTTAGATCAATATTAAGTCTATGTTTAAAAGTTTTGACTCGTTCTTTATATCTCTCAAGCTCAGCGGTTAAGGATTCATTATTCTTTTCTTGATTAGCCTTTTCCCAATTATGTACATGATTAATCATTTATTCAGACATTTGTTCAATCACAGATAGTATCATTGAATCTTGATGTGCAGACGAATTAGTATCTTGAACAGCTAACTGTTGTGTTTCTAGCAGATATTGAGAGTACGAAATGATATTACTTTAACTTGTTATCTCATTATCTGGATAAGAAACAACAAGTGTTTGTTCAAAATACGGCATCGCTTGCACACTTTGATTATCCATATCATTTTGATAGGTTTCAGAATGAGGTACCTCAGAGAGAACGTTTGAACCGTAACTTGAGAGATTGGCCATAAAACTTGCTTGTGCAGTATGGTCTTCATCACAATCTGAATCATATAAATCAATCCCATCTGATTAGAAGATAGCATTGGTTGCCACTTTGTAAGAACCTAGGTGTGAATCAACTCTATCTCATGTATCTGCCAAAATTGCAAGTTGTTCTTTACTCAAATCAATCCCTGCTTCCTGAACTTGTGCTAGCAACATCTTTTTCATGAACCATGCAGAATTTTGTACCCTCGTAGGTTGAGTACACTGCCTTGCTATATGATCATTACCCTTTGAACAATTCCCACATAACTCTGAGTCTGTCGGCCTTGCATATCAACTTGGTTCATTGGATTTGACGAAGTCTCTAGTTGAGTGTTGTTTGATCGGTAACTTAATGCAAATGTGGTACACCTGAATGCTAAAGCTTTGTACAAGCTTTCAAGTGGATCATCAGTTGGAAGAAAGTATGGTACAACAAGACCTGTATCAAATTGTAGAAGATCTACTGGTGATTATAAAGAAACAGTTGGTGCTTAAGATGATTGTTGATGAATCACTTGAGATGATTGATGATGAATCACTTGATATGATTGTGGATGAAACACTAAAACTTGATGAGTAACACTTGCAGACTGTGGTTGCTGATTGTAAACTCTCTCATTCATGTTCAACATTTTGAAGTAATTGATGTGTGAAATCAAATTAAGGATCTTAAGTAGATTAAGTGATGTTGTTGTGGATTGTTGTTGGTGAAATCGTTGTTGTTTTTGAAGCACTAGAACTTTTATTAACGACTGTTGAGCTAAAAGGAATAACTGTGAAAGATTTTGAGTTTAGAATTATTAACAGTTGATTAAAGCACAAACGAGGACTAACAGTGCAATTGAAATTCAAGTTAAATGCTTAACGGTTGTTAATTAAGGTTCTAAGGACTAACAGTGCAATAACAGTTTCCTTTGGAGGACTAACAGTGAAAGGATTTGCCAACAAAGGTTTAAAGGTGACAATTTTGAAAGTTATTAAAAACTAGTTAGACTTTTTCTTTTTGAACCTTCCAAACTAAATTAAACCTTTTTCTATTTTTTTGGGTAAAGGGTTTCCCCGGTAAATAGTATAACACCAAAAAACGTTTAAGAACAAAAGGTGTAGGTGAGTCCTACAACCCAGCCCGTTACATGGGCAAACTAACTTGAGATAGACAAGCCAATCTCAAGAAGACCACGCAAAAAAAATGAAACAACCCAAACCTCAACAAAAGAGGACAAAAACTATCTCATAAAAACGACCAAGAAAGCTTATTTCCTACCTCGACCTTTCAGCCGGATATCAAGTTTATCACCAAACTCGTCTCCTTCAGGAAATATAACTTCATCCACTTCATCATCGGACTCAGATTCTTCATTCCGAGTTGGCGATTTAGTGCTAGCCGTACCCATAGAACTAGATACTCCACATTCATCCCCTAAATCCACATTAATTAATAATTCAAAAGAGTTAGAGGTAGAAGGACCATTTGCCTGATTAGTAGGCGATTTAACACTCATTTGACCCTTAGAATTCAAATCATCTCCACTCTTGTTACTACCCTTTTTCTGCCAAAAAAAATTAGGTTTTGGCTTATTGAGCCGAATACCATCGATATGCCTTGACTTTGACCGTTGATCAGCCTTGGTACCTTTATTTTTCTTTCTTGAAACTTCTGTAAACCCATCATCCGCATGATCAACGGTATCAGCGTTTCTAGTAGCCACCTTAGGACCATTTATAGCAGCCTCCATAACTCATTTTGGACATTGAGTAAGCACATGTCCAAATATTTTACAATCGACACAATGGGGAGGATTCCATTCATATTCCACTTTTATCGTCTCCCTAGTATAATCATCACCCTCATCTATCGGAATAGCCATGACAACTTCCATTTTCAAAGCAGAATCAACACTAATTTCAATAAGTGCACGCGCAAAGCTAATTCTTCCCCATGACTCCACACACATAGAGCTTGTAAACGCATCCAACATTAGGGGCTTACCAATTTGGGTGGCAATCAGGCTTAAACCATCTCCCGAGTATGCTAGAACAGGAACATTATACAACTTAACCCATATCAGAAGTGAATAAACCTCTCCTTTTTTCAAACACACATTAGGGGTCCATTTACACAGAATAAGAGGCGAATTGCGAATTATCCACGACCCCCTCTCCAAAACTTGCTCCATACCAGATTTGGTTGAGAATTTGAACAGGTAGACTCCATCATCAGTCTTCATGAGTTTTTGAAAACCGAATTTACTCCAAGTGTTGTTAACATAATTTTGGACTAGTTTGAAAGCTAGATTTTTGCCAAGAAAATAACCCACAAGAGTATTTTCGTACCTGATTTTTACTACATCTGCCACACCTCGAGGAAGAACACAATCAGAGCTCTCCACTTTTTCCTCATTCAAAAATGACCGGAAATTAATTTTGGCCTGTTCAGGATTACGAGGATTGACACATGAACCCGACACCATCTTATCACTTGCACCCACTGCCCCTGCATACGAGGTTGGTTTTTCAAGTATATCAACAGATTTAACTATAGAGTCACTAGGTGAAACCTCACTAGGCACAGTAACCACCGTCTCTAAAGAGTTTGCACTCGTCAATAAGTCCGCATCAGCCACATTTGGATTTTCATTTGTATCTACCTACTGGATTCTTTCCGTATGTATAGCCTCAGAACCATGATCAGAACCTGTACTCTTATTAGCTTCATTCACGTCTTTAATAGGCATGGCCACCTGATGAACTTCATTCATTTGGACAGAACTACACACGTGATCAGACCATTCTATTTGGACATAATTAAAGACGTGCTATGTACCATCAGGTGCAATTGACACCTTTCTCCTTACCTTAAAAGGTTGTATACCCACGCCATCCTTCTTGGTCTTACCAGCACCTGCAGCACCAATAGTATCACCAGCAGCATCTTTAGGCCTAGTTATCTTCAAAATCGATTTCAATGGATTGGCTCCATTGTTAGCACCAGACATCATCTTTTCCATCTCTCTCAACCCACAACCACAGTAACAACCACTCACGAACAGCAACCTAACTCAATCCCTAACCCACATCCATTTTAAAGCCCAACAAGGTGATTTCGACCGGATAGATAAAAATATTATAGCGACTGCCCTAGAAACAGAAGATACTTAACCCTAATCAATCAATAACCCAGAAAACCCTTGTAATTGAAACAAGAGGATTTGATGAGTAAAGAATGAGATAAGGCAAGATTAAGAGATCAAATCTGGTTTCTAGGGTGGCTGGAAATCACCAATGAAGAGAGAGAAAGTCAACGGTCAATTATTTTTCATAAGTCTAATTTTCTACCCTTTTCTATTTGACCTTTCAAAAAAATGAATAATAAAAGTAAATAATAATAAAAAAATTGTGAACCTCTTGATTTGAAAATATATCACGTATGCATGTAAACTTTTTTAAACAATGTGGTCATCTTCTTCCTTGAAACTCATACATAGGGTTTTAGATTGCCGTTTTGATTCAGAATGATTAAGCAAAAACTAAGTACGCGAAGATGATCGTTATTAGATCGCGATGCTAATGGTAGTCATTGGAAGACCCGTGAGCAACCGAAACTCGAAACCGAAAAACCGTAACAACACAAAATTCACACGTTTAACCTTATATAAATCGCCTAATGTAAAAGCTTGTATAAATCGTTCAAAAAAAAGTGTATAAATCGCTCAAGCAAAGTGTATAAATCGCTCAACCTTAGACCAAGTGTATAAATCGCCTAGTTATCATGTATAAATCTCCTAGGTATGTATAAATCGCCCAATGATTCTGTTGTACTATTTTGTCTTTTTGAAAAAACTCAAACCGTCTAAGCTAGAAAATAGGATTTGTGTCTCCCTTTTGTTGTTCAACCCGTGACCAAGAATAAGCTCAAATAAACCCAGAAAAATAAGCTTCGTAATAAGACTTTTACACCACAAAAAGCCATGAAAAGAAGCTAAAAATAAGCTACGAGAGTTTTTGGATAAGAAAGTTGAAATCTTGATAACCAGTAAGCAACAACCAAACACTCCTTTAAAAAACAGATAAGCACAAATAAGCTGAGATAAGCAGTATTAAACCGAAATAAGCTACACCAATATAGCCACTAAGAAGCTAAACGTGGTTTTCTCCAAGAAAGTATAAGACTTTTTGAGAAAATAAAAAAACACTAATAAGCCGTATCCTATTTGTGATAAAATAAGCTCGAATAAGCTGGTATATAAGCTAGGTGAATGAACTGAAAAAGCAAAGAGAGTGACTATTTTGATGACGTTAAAAAAGAAAATATAAGAACAAGGACACTTTGAAGAACATATAAGCTAGGCCAATCCAGTAAGTCACAACCAAATAAAACAACGTATGTAAGCCCAAAGTAAATATAAGCCCAGAAGTTTGAACCACTTTAAAGAAATAAGCTCAAACATACAGCAAATCGTGAGCTTATAAGCTTAAAAATAAGCTACAACCAAATACTACAACTTATCACTAAACGACTTATTGCCCCAAGATCAAACAATGGTGATGATACCAATTGAAGGAAATGAATTTCACACAAATAAAGAACTAGAGAGAGAAAGTTAGAGAGAGAGAGAGTGGAAAGGAGAGAACACTAAAAACACACACATAAAAAGTGAGAAAAATGCATTTAACCAACACCCTCTCTATGTGTGGAGAGGGTTAATATACTTACAAGATATGGGTCGGGTCGGGCTTTCCTTGGACTTCTATAAGTCGGCCCGGTTAGCTTACTAATTATTACATATTATAGACTAACTATTACAAAGGCTCGTCTGATCGATAATGATCGTCACTTCACTAAAAATTGAATTCCTAACACCTAGACCAATAACATGCTCATCATAAAGACTAGGACTCAACTCTTTCGCTTTACAAAAATAACTTGGATTTTCAAAACCTATTCCTTTTCGACCATTATACATTTTATCCTTAGAAGGCATGATCATGTTTATAGTCTGCCGTGTTTGTCTTATTTTATGAAGTTTGTTTTCACACTCGTTTATTCTTTCCGAACACTTTTCAATTTCGAAATCCTTTTTACGCACACACTCTTCTAACTCTGAAATTGTCGTTTGTTTTTTTTGAAATATTATCTTGTAACTTCAACACATTATTATTCATCTTAACTAAGTTACAACTCATCTTATCATATAAAATCTCATGTTCATCAATCTTTTTTTGATGTTGTTTGTCATTATCACAAAGAGCAGAATATCTGATCATATATTCATATCTTTCTTCCTCAAGTTTTGCATACCATGCTTGACACTTAGTGTGAGTATCATCACAACATGTTTAACTTTGAGTTGATCTTGTAAGACTTCCATTTGAGTAAGCAAATCATCATTCTTTCTTTCAATACTCTTATTTGAACATCAAATTCATTACTTTTCTCCTCAAAAATGTTTACTTGATTATTCAAAACATCATTTTTATCTTGTAAAGCTTTGTTTTGATTTTCCAAATATGTGCATTATTAATTTACTTTCTTAATAGGTTTTTGACATTTAGCAATCTTGTTATTAAACTTAGCAATCAATTTATTAACTAAATGATCTTTGTCTTCAGATTTATTATGATCAATTTCTGACTCATTATGATCATTTTGAGATACAACATAATTTTCATCAAAATTTTCACTAGCAAGTTGCATCATGAAAAATTTCTTGATCATCACCATTGTCCACAAATAAACCATAAGTAGTTTCATTGTAATCATAATAATCTGAAGTTTCATATTCATATTCACTTTCAGAATCAGAGGTGTAATAAGATACCTCAGCAATGGTTTCTTCAGCAGATGACGAACTTTCCTCTAAATCCGAAAGAATCTTTTCCGTTTTAGCCATGAAAACCATATTCACACTAATCTCCTGATCTGACTTCACATACTCTGGTTTCTTGATTGCTGAAGTAGATGTTGAAGAAGTTCTCAAATTGTTGTTCGTTGGTTTAGCATAATACTTCTTCCGATTAAAATCTTTTACTAACAACGCAGTAATCTTTTTTCAAATCACTAATATCTTCATCATCACTTTCTTCTGACTCTGAGTGAACTACAACTTTGTCTCTGCCTTTACGCACTTTTGTTTTCTCAACAACCAACACTAATGGATCTGAAGTAACCACGACTGCTTTCTTCTTATAGCCCATAGCTTCATTCACATCTCCTTGGTTTTACTTCAGAATGTTATAGAGAGCATCAATCTTGATATCCATTAATTTCTTGTTTTGCCTCATCATTGTGTTGCACTGTTTCCATTTTGGTTGCAGATTTTTCAAGAACTTAAAGTTTAACTCACAATTATCTTTCTTATAACCACACTTCTTCAAATCATTAATCACTTGGAAGTATCAAATATAAGTATCAAGCAACAACTCTCCTTCAGTAGCTTTGAAAGTCTCGTACTCATACAAAACTGCAGTTTTCCTATCTTGTTCACCATACTTAGAACCAAGCATATGCCTTTTAAGTGCATCCCATAACTCTTTAGCAGAATTGTTGTTGTCAATAAGAGAATAAATGTCATTTGGAAGCCCTTTAATCAAAAGAGATCTAGCAAGATGATCAATCTTTCGATTCTTTTTCTCTTTATTAATCCGCAGTGATTTGTCTTTAAGAGGAGGTGGTACATTTGATGTAGTTCTAGCAAGTGACACTTGAGCAACAATAGGCAATGGTTGTTCACCATTCTTAATGGAATTAATTATTGCTTCACCATCCGTTTGCTCTTCAAGATAGTTCATAAACCGTTCACTCCATTGAGAATATTCACCCCGATACAACAATAAAATCCGCATTGTCGAACCAACCGTAATCATGTCTTGACTCATCTTGTCTCTTACAAATATCCCAATACTCAACGAATAATCCCGACAAGCGCGCTCAATTAATCACCACAAACTTTTGATTAATGAATATGAAACTGAAAATAAACTAAAAATAAACTATCTCCTCCTATTTATAGTCACATAGGAGGAGGACTTTTCTAACTTAACGCTTTTAGTCCCTGTACTTATAGAAGTATAGAAAGTAGATTATTTTCTTTATTTCTAACAGGTAATTTTGTTATTTTTGAACCAAAGAACTCTCGAGATATACGAATCTATTTTGTGTTTCATAAGTTTATACAACATGTAAAAAAAGATTGTATTATTTTAAAATAATTTATGAAATGTCCTACAAGTTTTAGGAAAAGAGTGTTTAACACCTTCTTGTTTGTAAATTGTGTTTTATTATTGATATTTTTTATTAAAAGGGTGTTTTTAAGATTACATTAATTACAAGCGTTGACCAGCCAATATGTCTAGGTGTTGATGCATAACTTAACTATACTATATAACATATGTCCAAGCTGGGTTTGAAGCCGACATTGTTGCAAAACCGTTGAGCAAAGGGATCGACTTGAAGGAGTGGGTCGGCTTAGGTGCACTGTGGAGCTGCAGCTTGAGCCGACACTGTTCACACATTAAGCCGAGTCGATCAAATGGCTTGGAGGATTAAAATAATGTTACTGGGTGCTTTGCTTATGTGGCAGTTGGTTTATTGGGTTAATTCATGTTGTACACCTATTTTTCATTATCATTTGTAGAAATATTTAGTCATTTTGAGCTAGAATGGTCGGTTTTCTCTCTCTAAACACACACACGTGGGTTAGATCTGATTGACCTGTCAACTTTTAGGGTTTTGGTGTTTGTAGAATCGCTTTACAGGTTTCAAAGCTATTTGATTCGTTAATGTATAGTTTTTCGATTTCTTCTTTTACTTTGTGGTTTTGTAGATATGTGGTTTTGTTTGCTTAAGCTTTGTCATAAGTTTGCATTTGTATGATTAATCTGTTAGGTTTGTCAGTAGTAATGTTAGCCAATTTATTTTGTATTTGTTGCAGATAAGATAAGGGTCATGATGGTGACTTTCACTGTTAATAGATGAATGATCTTATTAATCATCATGGAGGTATGTGATCATAAGTGCTGACTTTATATGGTTTATGCTAAGGTGCCCGTTTAGTTTTCTTCATGTGGATATTGATGATGCATGCTTGTTTCTAGTATTTTTTTTAATTTATTTAGTTAGTGTGAACTTTAGGGGTATTTGAGATTCATTATTTGATTGGTTTTATGATTATGTTGTTTTGAAATGGATTAAATAATGGATTTGTGATTTGCAATTTGACATGCCATTTTGCGAGTGTACTTTAAATTAGGTTGTTTGGTAGAAAAGTGGTTTGATTTAGTGTTATAAAGTTAATTTTGTATTTGTGTGGTTGGTCACTAAGGTCTTGTGTTATAATTATTAGCAAATTTATTTCATATTTATTATAGATAAGGTGATGAGCATGATCGTGACTTTGACTGTCGATGGAGGAATGGTCTCATTATAAGAGCTTCTGTGTTCAATCATCATGGAGGTTTTTGGAAGAGGAAGTTAGGAAACTGTTGTTGCCCAAATTACAAAGCAAGCAATCCTCGAGGAGCAGTGAGGGGCTCGATATAATTTAAAGCATCATTGTGTCATGCAGTAACGTTATATCGAGCACCCATGCTCCTTGAGCGAGAATTGCATGTCACCAAATCATGTTGTTCGGCGATGCAACGTTGCTAGTAATAGGGCATAATTTTTCAAATTTACGGTTTTTGGTGGTGGTGCTTGCTTTTACTTTGGATGGTACTTGGGTGGCTCTGATGATTCAGTCAACCAATCATTCGTGATTTTGGCATGACAAAAAATGGATGGCAATAAATGCAACCGTGTTTTGTAGCCATTGCTATATGACATTTGTCCATGTTCGGGTTTGGTTGTTGCGAAGTGGTCGGGTTGGAGGATCGGCTTCAGAAAGTGGGACGACTCGGGTGCACTATAGAGTCGTGGCTCTAACCAGCGTTGTTCACACGTCGAGTCGAGCTGAGCTGATGGCTTAGGGGATTACGAAAATGTTTGTGGGTGCTTTGCTTATGTGGAATGGGGACCGGGAGGGGTACCGGCCCCCCCCCCTAAAATTTTCAGTCACAAGTATATTTTTAAACTTTATATTTTGTAGTGCTAAGCATTATTAGTACAAACGTTAAAAGAAAATGTAAATTGGCCCCCTTAAAACAAATACATTTTAGTTTGGCCCCTCCAATAATACTTGTCAAGTTCCGTCCCTGGGTGGGTGCTTTGCTTATGTGGCAGTTGGTTTGGTGGGATAACTCCATGTTGTACACTTGTTTTTCCATTAACATTTTCCATGTTCAATCATCATGGAGGTTTTTGGAAGAGGAGGCTGGCAGATTGTTGTTGCCCAAAATCTAAAGCAAGCAATCCCGAAGGAGCATTGAAGGGCTCGATATAAATCAAAGCATTGTTGTGTCTTGCGGTAATGATATATCGTGCACCATTAATGATCTTTAAGCAAGGCTTGCGTGTTACCAAATCATGTTATTCAGCGGTGTAACGCTACTGGTTAACACGGCAGTGTTTCTCAATTTTACAGTTTTTTGTGGTGGTGTCTGCTTTTACTTTGGATGGTACTTTCTTGGCTATGTTGCTTCGGCCAACCGGTCATTTGTGTTTTTGGCATGACAAACACTGGAGGGCATAAAATGAAACCGTGTTTTGTAGCGAGTGTGGTGTCCAAGTATTCTTACGATATATGTAAAAATGTGGTTTTCGCAAATGCTTGATTCCTACTTTCCCTTGCTTGCACCTTATCTTGCTGAGAATTGCTTGCAACGCAGGTTGGTTCTCATTATGAGAGTGTCGATAATTTAGTAGCTTCAAAACTTGTGATTGATCATCATTTACTAATCGCGGTGAGGTTGATTTATAGCCAGTATCGTATGATAAGAGGTGAAATAAATCCTCAAGTATCACATTATCTGTGGCACTTGCTTTCATTGCTAAAATTCCTAAAGTATCTCATGATCTATGTGCTCAATATCTTAGTTTTGTGCCAGCCTTAAGTTATCGTAAGCATTTGGTGTTAAAAAAATTAAAAATTAAAAATGGACATTAATTTTGAGACAATCAAAAATAGCAAAGTGGACTTATATTTTGTCAAAGGGAATTGATTTGCACACTCCTTGTTTTGATTGGTACACTCGAAAATATGGTAACTTGACATTTATACCCTTAGATCATTTTTACTCATATTCATTCTTACAAGGGTATAAATGTCAAGTCATCATATTTTTTAGTGTCCCAATCAAAACAAAGAGTGTGCAAATCACATCCCTTTATGAAATTCCATTCCCACCGAATTAGAAGCGTTTTGATTGGTTGAAATTAAAAGTAGAGACTAATTTGAGACAACTAAACATATTAAAATAGACTTATATTTTGGGAGACAGGGAGTAATATGTAACTATGTATGATTATTTTTAAAATTGTCATATTCGATGCAAAGCCAGAAAAACTCTTCTTAATAGGAAATACACTAAGAGTTCGTTTGGTAGGACGTAATAAAATGTTAAATGAATGGAATAAGCGACGTAATAGAATAAATGATGTAATGTAATAATTCATTGCCCTTATTAATAATGTTTGGTTGGTATGATAGGACGGAATGCAATCGATAAGAAAAGACTAAAATGTCTATAGTTAATAAGAAGTGTATTTAATATGGTTAGTTAATGGTGGACTTTTATGTAATTTTGATTACATTACGAACGTAATAAAAAAAGAATGGGCCCCTATGGAATGAAAAAGGGTGTTTTTGATGTAATGAGTCATTCGTTGTAATGAAGCATTACATTGTAAAATTGTAAACAAACAAGATTTTTCCATTCAATCGTAATAACCGATTCCATTCCAACTTTCATTATATCATACCAAACACTACGTAAAGGTTCGTTTGGTAGGACGTAATGAAATGTTAAATGAATGGAATAAGCGACGTAATAGAATAAATGATATAATGTAATAAGTCATTA
This sequence comes from Tanacetum coccineum, assembly GCA_026074375.1. Lineage (NCBI taxonomy): Eukaryota > Viridiplantae > Streptophyta > Magnoliopsida > Asterales > Asteraceae > Tanacetum > Tanacetum coccineum. The sequence goes on from BQNB010059427.1 coordinate 18,171, forward strand.
CCCTTATTAATAATGTTTGGTTGGTATGATAGGACGGAATGCAATCGATAATAAAAAGACTAAAATGTCTATAGTTAATAAGAAATGTATTTAATGTGGTTAGTTAATGGTGGACTTTTATGTAAATTTGATTACATTACGGACGTAATGAAAAAAAAGGAGAAGACCCTATGGAATGAAAAATGTAGCTTTTGATGTAATGAGTCATTCATTGTAATGAAGCATTACATTGTATAATTGTAAACAAACAATATTTTTTCATTCAAACGTAATAAGCCTTTCCATTCCAACTTTCATTACATCATACCAAACACTAAGTAAGAATGTTCAAACCCTTCCACATCTCAAATTTCGATTCAAGTTGTCATATTCGATACAAAGCCACAAATTCGTACTAACGACTCTTCTTAAAAGTAAAGACACTGACGGTGTGTTCTTAAGATCATTTTAAGAATGAAAGGAAAGGAAATGGAATGATTCTATAAACTTTTTATGTTCTTTAGTTTTTTTAAGAAGAGAAAGGAAAGTGAATGGAAAGAAATGGAAGGGAGATACACGCCTATTTTTGTGTCAAAACTTTCCTCTCATATTTGAGAGGATTTGGAAGGAAAATGTATAGTGAGCTTAAAAAAACTATTATGTTGACCAAATTACCCATGTTGTTTTTTTTATTCTTGGTCGTTTTAAAGGGTAAACTGGTAAATTCATATCTCTCATTTCTTTCCTTTCTCTTCATTCACTTTAAACTTAAGAACACAAAACAAATTATCAAATTTTCTTTCTTTTACGTTACTTTCTTTTCCTTTCTTTAATTTTCTTTCCTTTCCTTTCCTAAAGTAACTCGAGAACAGAGTGTAAGGGTTGTTTGGTTGGAATAAAATGAAGGAATTCAAGCGCATTTGAAATCGAAATTTCATGTCAGGTCTATTTGTTTGGCCTGTTAACGTACATTTAATTCTCATGAAATGACTTGAATAAGGGAGTTTAGAATTTCTTGAAAGAGCGAAAAGTCGCAAGCTAAAATTTTAACAACCAAACACGTACGAGGATTTCAATTTCTAAAATTCTAAGATTCCACAAAATTTTAAATTCCGTAATTTTGAATTTCACGAACCAAGGCACCCTAAGAACGTTCAAACCCTTAGACATCTCAAATTTCGACTTAAGTATCTCTACTTTGATAACTAACGTGACGATTCTTAAAGAGGTTTTTTATTGTTTTTTGAATCTGGGACAGGTCCAAGAAAAGCTAAAATTTGGTCCAAATTTGAAACCGTCTCTTGACATGTACACATTGTCGCATACTTTCACCTTTTTCAAAAATCAAACTGTCAAGTATGTCACGGTGTTTAGTTCATTTGTCCAATTCATTAAACAAAATAGTGATGACTACTAGTCGTCACTATGTGATTTGAACCACGCAAGTGTATAGAATTGGCCAGAAAATAGAAAGAAAGAAAAAAACAATAGTCTGTAATTCAAATATAAACCTCCACAACAAGCAAAGAAAAATATTCTAGCAACAAGTTTGAAGAAAAGGATCTTAAACGGCTTGAACTGGTTCAGTAACCAACTGCAGCCTAAGCATAGTAATTTAAGCTTGATTTTTTCTTAGCTTGTACTTGTATGATCCCTTCGTTGAAGTCTTCGTGGTTCACCTGAAATCAAAAGCAGAGCACGCTTCAATACTCACTCGGCAATACATATTCCGGTGTGTTTTGGGTTGCGATTTCAATGAATTATCAATTATCCAAAAAGGAATAACAAAGCCAAGCCAAACCATCCTTCATTAAGTTTGTGGTCAACTTTTAAGTTTGTGACCAACAAATTTTAGGTTCAAACGGCTAATTTTTGTGCAAATGGGCTGCGTTGGTTATCCCGCAAAGACTATTCACAAAAGTCTATAACTAACTAATTAACTAACATGTCAATTAATTTAAGATTACAAAAGACGATATTAATCTAAATCTTTGAATAACAAAACTAAACAAGTTTCATTATTAGCCGCGACTCCCGTCACTTTAGCAAGAAACTATTTAACCTTGTTTGGGACAAAACAAACACAAATATGCCCATTCATAAATAGATGGGTCAATATCGTCACCTTTGTAGAGCACCAAAATTGAGTCTTAGCAACTGACTTCCTACAATTTGACAAACTCTAAGTTCAAATACACAACATCATGGATTGACACCAATCTCACATTTAACAGCCTTTTAAATATTTATTTTATAATCTCTACTTCTCTAGTCCCTACGAAACTAGTCGCAATAGCAAAATGTTTTATTAGCAATTTTTATCTTACTGATACCATTGGATGTGGCACTGTGAACTTGGCGACTTAATTGCATCTTGTGCACCTGTACCTTTTCATGGTGTTACAATTTACTATCCACGCTCTTAAAATAATGAGGTTAGAGAGAGATTAAAATGTACTTGCAGATGGCACTGTCGATATGCTTGCTAATCAGTAACTGTCAACTATTTTCTACACAATCTCAATCGAGGAGGCAACTTTTGAACCACTAACTTATAAATTGGTCGTTTTGAGTTATGCCATATCTCTAGCCGGTCAATTAAGTAAAAATTAGCTAATTTTAGGTCAATTCATCCTTCCCCCACTCCCCGTTTCCTACCCCCCCTCCCCCCACCAACCCCCCCACTTCATTATTATTGTGAGCTTGTGATAACGTATATTTAATTATATTAAGGGCATTATAAATTGGTTCTGGGCCTCACTATCTGATTACTATTCTGATAACTATACAGAAAGGAACGCTATAACTTCATCGCATAAAAAACCATGACATGAATCTTTGACCTGCAGATGAGAATAGAGCAAATACACACGTATAAACTTCAAACAATACACAGGCACACGCTTGTAGCATGCATGAAAGTGTGTATATGTGAGCGAGAGATAGGAGAGAGACTGACCTCAGTGGCATCACGCCGAAGAGCGAGCATGCCTGCTTCCACACAAACAGCTTTTAGTTGTGCCCCATTGAAGTCATCTGTAGAGCGAGCCAGCTCTTCAAAGTTGACATCTGGGTGAACATTCATCTTCCGGGAGTGGATCTGAACTCCAAACACATTTGACAAGATGGATTAGGCTAAATACGCTAATAAATATACGAAAACCAAGAAAGATCTTTTTGTGGGCACACCTGCATGATTCGGGCCCTCGCTTCTTCAGTGGGATGAGGAAACTCAATTTTACGATCTAACCGTCCAGAACGCATGAGCGCAGGGTCTAAGATATCTGCCCGATTAGTTGCTGCTATCACCTGCAGTTTACATATTAAAAACGTAAGTTTGGGGGTTCACAAATAACAAACGCGTAATATCCGAAATCATCATTCTGATTTTGACAAACTTATAGTTATAGATAAGGTAAAAGATGCAATAGATAGTATCAAGCAGTCAAAATCAGCAGTTTATTTCCCATGTGAAGATTAGAAATTTGAAATGTTCTTGATGATCATTAGCTTAGTACAGATATAGGAGAATATTTCAACTTATTTACAATGAGTAGAAAGATATGGGTTGTGTTTTATCTCAAACAAATCAATGAGTAGAATTAAGGGAAATTAGATAAAAGGCAGACACTATGGAAGTCATCCAAAGTCTATTTAACGCAAGAACTCTCCTAAATCGTTTTTATTCGTATATCTAGATTATCGTACTTGCTATCTTGATTAATAAGCTACATCCTTTTTATAGATAAAACTTGGGCTTCTTCGTCTTAGCAGCAGTTCATATAATTGAATATCACAGCCACTTTTTATTCGACTGGACCGATGTTGTAATATTATGCATTAACTATTTTCATAAAGAAAGATTACCAAAAAATGGAGAGAAAAAAGGAGTGTTTGTGGGTAAATTTAACTCAACCAGACACATTTTGACCCATACCAAAACAACAGCAGCAGCAACAACAATACCCAGACTCGCCGGAGCGGGTATCGTTTGGACCCATACCAAACATTGATGAATTACGCAATTATCCAGACCTGCCTTGTGCCATCACTATCAGATACAGCCATACAGAGAATTCTCACATTCATTATGTTCGACCCTTATCACAGAGAAACACGTAAAAGGCTGATTTTTCTCTCTTCTCGACAAATTTCTTATTATTTTCTCAGTTTGAGGACAAAATGAAATTATTCCACACAAAGAACAAAGCTGAGATAAACAAGTGAACACACAAATACACAGCTTTCAAACTGTTAAATACGTGGTGTATGAACATGTATGGAATACTAAGTAAATCGACTCATCATATGGTACAGTACCTTTATCCGCTCATCACTGCTGAAACCATCCAATTGATTAAGTAGTTCTAACATAGTTCGCTGAACCTCTCTGTCCCCACTAACTTCACTGCATTCACAAAAGAACATACCAATGGATATATCACAACATTAGCTTATGAATACTTTTCTCACAACACACCCTAATTAAACAACAGCTTTAGAAAAAACAGGTGAAAATATTGCAAAAAAGGTACAATATACATACCTATCAAACCTCTTTGTACCAATAGCATCAATCTCATCAATAAAAATAATGCAAGGAGATTTCTCTTTAGCAAGCTCAAATGCATCACGAACAAGTTTTGCTCCATCACCAATAAACATCTACATCCATAATACCACAACAGAGTTACATCAGCCCATGACCACGAATAAGGATAGAATCAAACATAAAGTTACCGCAAAAACAACACAAATTCGAATATGCCCTAAGATAACGTACATGTGTGGATATAAGTATAGCGATGTATATGCATCTATGATGTATCTATGTATGTATAGATAACCTTGGACAGCTAAAAGTACCTGAACAAGCTGGGGACCTGCTAGCTTCAGGAAAGTGGCATTTGTTTGAGCAGCACATGCACGAGCCATTAGTGTCTTCCCAGTTCCTGGTGGTCCGTACAAAAGCACTCCTTTGGGCGGGCGGACCCCCAACTTTTGGAACCGCTCTTTATGTGTCATTGGCAACACTATAGCCTCAACTAGCTCTTGTATCTGTTGTACATATTATTATAAAGGAAATTCAGTAAGAGTAACAAGATTCGCATCATATTCTGTAGCTTATCACTGCACCAGTATGTATAAAATTAGCTTGCCTGTTTTTCAAGACCTCCAATGTCATTGTAATCTTCCGTAGGTTTTTCATCAACCTCCATGGCCTTGACTCGGGAATCATACTCTGACGGTAGTGTATCCAAAATCAAGTAACTATCTTTATTCACACCCACAAGATCCCCAGGCTTCAACGTATCTGGATCAACAAGACCAACCACAGGCAGGAAGATTGTCTGCAAAGAATTCACATGTATCAGCAAGCCTTTTACTTTACAAAAAAATTACCAAACAAGGCAAATAATTAGCTTAAACCGACAAACTACGTTTTCCAGCTGAAACTACATTAGACTATTAAAGTGACCCTCATAAGTTTTATGACAAATATCGATAACATATAATAAGGTGTTACATTACCTGACGAGTAGATGTCTTTAGCACCACACATTTACCCTTCCTTTGCGAGTCGAGATCGATATTTGCGCCATCTTCCTCAGCTTCATCCTCTGGGTTCATTTCCAAAATCTAAAGCAACACCAGATTAATATCAAGATTAGATGTCACAGTAACCATGTAATCCAGTTATCGAAAGATACAAATGACTGTCTATTATAATGATCCCTAAAATATTTTTGGAAAACAATCGTCAAATCATAATTACTGACGCAGTTTTGGGAAGCATATGATGGAAAACTGTACCTTCATTGCTTATGACAACAGAGATAGTGACTCGCAGATAGCATATTATGGAAAAAAAAGTTTTCATTTAGGATATCGTAGGCGTTGGAAAAAGAAAAGTCAAACATGGAAAGGGTGTAAATATTTGCATAATGCATAACAGTGATACTCTAAACTCTAAAGAGTAAAGACTAGTAAAAAAGAGAATATAAGAAAATGTGAAGAGAAGTCTAACAACGCAATGTAGAAAGGAAAGAAGCAGAAACTAAATTGCTGTGAAATTTAACCACAACAGTAACAAATTTGCATAGAACAGAATTCTCTCCACAACAGAAACAAGAATGAGAGAATCTGACAGACATGCAAAATCCTTTCCAAGACTGAGGCAAAGAGAGTTACATTCAAATTATTGCACATTTTCCATAATCTACTCTAATTCTAACAGCACCCACTTGACTTTTCTTTATAGCGAATCACCAACTACTAACTAAGAAGGAGATTCTAAATACAAATGAAACAATATGTCTACTCTTCTAACTAGAACTAATGAGCCACGTCTCACGTCTAACATTAAGAGATATTGACACCCTCTAGGCCGCAAAAAAGTGTTTTTAAGCCAAGGGGTGATGTCAGTTAACTATAATATTAAGGGGTTTTCTCAGACCGCGAAAAAATCAAAGTGACCAGATTGTAACAGTACCCAAAATTTGGAGGGTACATGGACATCATAACTAATTGCAATCAGAATGTCAACAACTATAGCTATGAACTCAAAAGTCCAGATTATAAAAATTGTTAACACATCAGTATAAGCGTATGGACGAACCCAATGAATCTGTTTAGCACCCTAAAGTTGAGACACTTTGTTGTTTATATTCTTAGTGTGAGTTTGTTTTAAAAAAGAAACACAATCATGACCCTTTTAACTTCACTCAAGCAGCATATCTTCAAAGAATACATCTTATCTTCAAAATAGAAGTACTCCTAAAGAGTGAAGCTTAAACATGGTATTACTATTGTCCAATGTCCCTATTAGATTCTATCACAAGTCATCTAAAAAACAGATCTAACTTTCCGCTGTGTCCAGTGTTTCTAAGACAAACAACAAACACGAACAAAAATGAACATCAAGTATATGTTGTTCATGAATGAACAAACAAACATAAAAACGGTTACTAAGAAGTCAAAAATCATGTTAGTTGCTCAAAACAATTCAAAAGCTTAACAATAAAAGAAAAGAAAAAAAAGGATTGTACCTCAACAATGTTACCAACCAAGTAAGGAAGTTGTTTATTCAATTTAATCTTCTCTTGATTCTCCTTAATTTTATCCTTAAACGAATCAAGTTCCAGATTTGTTCTCTGCAACTCTTCCTATACATAAAAAAAATTACAAATTACAAATTACAAATATAAAATATAAAATAAATAAAAAAATAAACAAGACCTTGAAGACTCGTATCTCGTTATCCAGAAGACGAGATTGTCTTTGGATATCTTCGATGGTCGTTGATGCAAGCTCATCGTCTTCCATGTTGGTGTCTTCCATCATATCAGTCGTCGACATATCTTCAACCACACGACACCGAGAGGTTTTCTTTTACTAAGGTTTTTGTGTTTGGGAACAATTATTGGATTTCCGTTTCTTCTTTGGATCGGATGGGTCGGGTCACCCAGATTTCATTATTGGATTTTCTTTTTATTTGTGTCACCCAAGATGCATGCCCGAATCGGATGCTTGTCACGCGCCACCCCGGCCACTTCACGCGTGAGGTTATTTGAAAACAACTCATAACGGTGAGCGAAATGCTTTTCGAGTTTTGTGAAAATGTGGGCCCTTGAACAATAATTTTACATTATATATAACATGATACATAAATGCCACCTAATACAAGATACATGACGGATCATCTTTTAAGAATTGTCACCTATGCTTTTAAGAAGCCATCTAGGCAAGAATTTAATCCATGTAAGCATACATAGTCCACCTAACCAATGATTTAAACCACGTAAGCATATACAGGCCACCTATGTATCTAAGAAGCCACCAATGATTTAAGCCACGTATGCATCCTGCAAATAAATTCATATTAAAAAGGCTATGGTAAGACTCGAACTAAGGGTAATGCATAAATAAGCAAATGCCTAAACCACTAGACCAACGACCGAATTTGTGATAACATTCGAAAAATAAAAACAATAAACACCAAATCAACATGTCATTTTGAATTCAAATGTCTACTCTTAAAAACATATCAGTTCCTAAAATAACGCCTGTTAAGTTTAAAAAACGCTTCATACCATAAAAATCAACAATCATTCTCTCTGGCATTCAATATCAAAAGCTTTCAAATTTAAAATTATCATTCATACTAAATAACTGCAACAATGATCACACTTCATATCACTCGACCTCTCATATTTGCCACACCCACCATTTTTGCCGCCTTAAAAAACAACCGAATATTCAAGATCTCACATCAAATCCTTAAACACAAGTCCACACCGAATGATCTCTTTATTTAACCCTACTCATAGTGCTTCATTATTAATCAATCAAATTCTGTTTCAGGTAATTTTTATTTGTAGTTTTCGTTCGAATTTAATTAGAATTAGGTTATCAAATATTTGATGTTTGATGAATTAGAGAATACTTTTGTATCCAGTTAAATATTTGATTATTGATTTGAGTTATGAAATCAACCCCTACTCCATATGAAGGTAACTAAGTGTTTGATTAAATGCCTAAAATATTACTTGAACATTTGAAGTTTATAGTTTTATATGTTAGTTTAGTGTCTTTTAAAATGTGACAGTGAATTATTTTAAAGATGTTTGTGTATTGAGTCACTTATGAATTATATATAGTAAGTTTTTGTCATCATATGAATGCAGGAGTGCTGTATTTGGGGATGTAATTGAAAGAGGTGGTTGTGGCTTGGAAAAAATGTCGGTCTTGATCTTGAGGGTATTGTAAAGTTTTTACACCGGGGAAAGGTTTTTTCAATTGATCATGTAATATATTTAATTAGGAATTTTGATTTTTAGGTTTAGAATTGATTTTTATTGGGTTTTTTTGTACAGCTTTATTTTTTAGTGTTGTCTGCGTGATATTTTGTGCATAATATAACATATCAGCCGTTTTGTAGAATTAATAGTGGTAACAGATAACAACAAATCCATATGAGAATTTGTATCCATTATATATTAGATTATAAAAGGGTTAAACATCTTATCCTTCATCTTTACACCAATAAGTCTCCTTTCTAGTGTGGTATTGGAGGAAAAGGAACATGGGGTGGAGTGCTTGATACGGATGATAATCACATCATCAACAGTAATGACCCAAAATCATAGCAGAGAGGTACGTATGTGTGTGTCAAGATTTGATACAATAAACTGAATTGCCAAGTACTTATATAACTTATCATTACCAACGTCGTTGGTCTTGTGGTCTAGCAAACTTTGTCGGAAATGGTTGGAGATCATAGGAAATAAGGTATGATCATAACAATCATTCTTATTCGGTATGTGTTTGTCAAGATTTGATATAATTGATGAATAATGTTATGTTATTTTTTACTTTGTTATACAGAAAGTGAATTAATGGAAGAAGCTATGGAAGGAATTGCATCATTTTGTGATCTTAAGGTAGAAACATTTACCTTAGATTTATTGGCTAGTGTATTTGTTGCATCTAGCATGTGTGGAGAAGAGTGTTAATTCAATCAAGTTTGTAAAAAATTGACGTAGAAATGAGAAATCTCTTGAAACACCATTTTAACTGTTTAATATACCTTATTTAAAATTTTTGCTTGTTAGTGTTATAGGAACATCTAGGCTTGTCTCTTCAGGTTAAAGTACCATATATCTAAGAAATAAGCTAAAATTGAATAGAGAAATCCTTCTATTTATTATGTGAAAATATAAATTTTTGGTCCGCCTATCTTTTACGGGTATAAAACATTTTGGTCTCATTTTTTTATTATTAAAAAGAATTTTACCGGGTTTAAGCCAAAAACCCGAGTATCTCATTTCACTTTTGAGCAATTCCTAACAATCTTAGGTTAATTTCTGTCGTTTAATCGATTGGTGGTTATTTATTATTAAATAAAAAGGCATAAAGTTCTTTTGCATGTTTGTAGTTGTTTTGGGAACACAATACTACATACACACTACGTTCTTCAATCACAAATAACTACTACTCTTTCATACTATAAACTCGTCTAAAGACAACAAAACACTATCATATAACACAAACTTAAGATACTCGTTACATGAATCTAAATGGCCAAATTATATAGATCGATTGTATAATTAATATGGCCAAATTTTCTCGTACTATACTAACTCTTAATCCCCACTTCATAAACGCAATAAATACTCAACTAAATCTACCACAATAAATAATTCCAATTCATCTCAGAATCTCAAGTTTTTCATAAATTCATACAACCATTACATGGCCAAATAGCCTTACACCTCACATACTAATAAACTGGCTTCTTCATACCAATTACAACTATTTCAAATTCATAAGTTACTGGTATCTGCATCTTATAATGATATCTGTTTGTGGTTTTTACACGCCAAAGTGTTAGAAGAAATGCCTCAACGACTTTTAAACTGCTTTTAATTACATGATGGGGGTATACGATAACATGGCATAGTGGGTCAGTCTTTGAATTTGTTTAGGAGGCTTGTGTTGTGTGGTGAGAGGCCTGATGGGTATTCTTTTTCCATGGCTTTGAAGGCGTTGAGTTGCGGAAATTGGTATAGGATTGGGAAGGAGGTTCATGGGCAGATTGTTAAGTCTTGTGTTGTTGTGGATGATGTGCTTTCGACTGCGTTGGTTGATTTGTATGTGAAGAGTGGGAGAGTTGGTTATGCGAGGAGAGTTTTTGATTTTATGATGGAGGAAGTTTATAGTTTTATATGTTAGTTTAGTGTCTTTTAAAATGTGACAGTGAATTATTTTAAAGATGTTTGTGTATTGATGCTCACTTATAAATTTATATAGTTAAGATTTTGTCATCTATGAATGCAGGGGTGTGTATTTGGGGATGTAAATTGAACAGATGTGGTTGGGCTTGGAAAAAATCGACTTGATCTTGAGGAGATTGTAAAGTTTTTACACACGGGGAAATGTATTTTTCAATATGATCATGTCAATATAATTAATTAGGAAGTTTTGATTTTTAGTTTAAGAATTGATTTTTATTGTGTTTTTATGTAAAGCTTTAATTTTTAGTGTGTCTGCGTGATATTTTGTGTCATAATATAACAAAACAGCCGATTTTGTAGAATAATAGTGGTAACAGACTAACAACAAACAAATGAGTAATTGTATCCTAATATATTCAGATTATATAAAGGGTTAAACATTTATCCATCATCTTTAACAATAAAGTCTCTTTTCGGGTGGTATTGGAGGAAAAGGAACATGGGGTGGAGTGCTTGATACGGATGATAATCGCATCATCAACAGTAATGACCCAAAATCATAGCAGAGAGGTACATGTGTGTGTCAAGATTTGATACAATAAACTGAATTGCCAAGTACTTATATAACTTATCATTACCAACGTTGTTGGTCTTGTGGTCTAGCAAACTTGTCAGGAAAATGGGTTTGGAGATCATAGGAAATAAGGTATGATCATAACAATCATTCTTATTCGGTATGTATTTGTCAAGATTTGATATAATTGATGAATAATGTTATGTTATTTTTTACTTTGTTATACAGAAAGTAAATTAATGGAAGAAGCTATGGAAGAAGATATATGTGATCTACAAGTAAAATACCTTAAATTTTGCTTGTGTATATGTGATCTACACGAGTAATTCATCAATGTAAAGAGAAAGCAAAATGAAAACTCCATTAACAGGTAAAATACCTTAAATTTTGCTTGTGTATAGGAACATCCTAGGCCTATCTCTTCAGGTTAAAGTACCATATATCTAAGAAATAAGCTAAAATTAAATAGAGAAATCCTTCTATGTATTAATAAGCCAAAATAATACTTCTATGGAAATGCTAATGTCAGAAGAACTTGCAAGAGAACTCAAAAGAGCTATATGGTGTGAATAATACTTCCATCTTTAGATAGGGATTATGGTCGGGAAGCAACTGTGCAGTTAAGTGAAAGGACGCTCGCAGAGCCAAAAGAATTTAAGGTGGTAATTGAGGAAATAGATACTTCTAGAGGAAAAACCAAAGTTCAGGGAACTGGAAATGCTCTTTTGGTGACTTTAATCGATGAAAAAGCTCATACCGGTATCAATGCCATCATGCTCAAGGTTCGTATCTTTAAACCTTCTTTTATGTTTAACAGACATTATGGGTTTTTCTGAAGTACTAAGGAAGCTCGAGTTTAGTCTTTTAATTGCAATTATGTAAGTTTATTGAAGTAGAAACATAGTTGCTAAAGTAGGAACTTGATCCATATAATCTGTTTCGTGTTAAGTTCAATTTTATCTCACCATTCAGTCCGTTAGAGATTAAATATAACCATAATTTACCCATTTGTGAATTGCAACCTTGCTTCATCTTTTTTAACCTAAATATAAAAATGATGCAGCCAGAGTGGCGAGATTGGATAAACGTAGGAGATGGCCAATTATATGTTGTTGTCTCGAGAGTCAAGAGCAAGAATGGATTTAAGATTTTATGTTGTGATAAAGATGGTAAATACACAAAATCAACGACAAATGTTGTGTACAAAGAAGCTTGATTTCCCATTTGAACTAAAAATATGTACTTTGTTGTTGCGGTTTAACTTTTATTTTATCTTTTCGGATGAACATTCATTTCTTTTCGTTCGTAATGCACTCAATAAATACTCCATCCGTCCCAAAATTATTGTCCACGGATAAGAAATACACAGTTTAAGAAAAATGCATTAATTACTACTTTGGTTTCTACGAAAGCAAAAAAATGACAGTTTTACCCCTTGATAATTAATTATTGGTTCTTTTATTCTTTGTAAATATCAATTTGGAGTAAGGGTAATATAGGGTAACTACATTTTTGGTCCTTATGGTTTACCGGGGTTAACGGTTTTGGTTCAATAGTTTAAAATGTAACGGATCATGTCCGTTTTTTGTCGACCCATAACACTTTTGGTCCATTTTCCGTTGACTGTTAGTTTGACTAGTTAAAAAAGGTGAAATGACTAAAATACCCTCAAATAATGATGTACATTGACTAAAATACCCTTTCGTTCATTATTATTATTATTATTATTATTATTATTAAACTATATAAAAAAAATATTCAGCCTCATTTCTTATCTGTTTTAGTATACACAAAACCCAAAAAAATATTCAACCTCATTTATATTAAGAAATCAAACTCTTTCTTCAAAACAAACATAGCACATAAATCATCAAAACCCAAAAAACCCATCACTATCACTAGGAAACTGCTACCACCGCCATGTCAAGATCCGACCACCGTTACCGCGAACTCCACCACCATCAGACCCCTCTCGAACTATCAAAAAGTTCCAAGTGTTCTTCAAAAAAAATACATACAAAATGTTATCATACTTACCCCACTTCTCCATCTTCATCACCTCCATTCCTCAATCGTACCAAAATACATAATCCCTAATCTTTATCCTCCATTTTTTTTCTTTTGCCATAAACTCTCTTTTTGATTCAACCACAAACACTCTTTATCCTTCATTTTGTTCCTTTTTCCATCTTCAAAATTACTAACAAACACAACACTAATTCTATTTCATACAAGAAATTCCATTTCATAAAGAGATGAATTAAGTTTCTGATAAAAATTTATTGTAAAAATTTTGATATTAAAAAACACAAAAAAAGAGTGAAACCCTTATGCCCTTTCGATTGAAAGACTAACCTCAAATCAAAGGGCTCTTTCTGATGTTGAATCTTGAAAAAAGTATTAACAATAAAGATCCAATAGCAAACAAACGAGGAAAGCGTAGAGGAATGGGGACACAAATAGGGAATAATTAAAAATTTGATGGTGTTTCCGAAGGTGGAAACGTTCTTCCAAATGTATATGGATTCTTACCTGATTGAGAAAAAACACAACAAAAATGGTGGCCGAAAGATTGGTTGTGGCGGAGCCGATGTGTTTTGGCCGGCGGAGTTAGGGCTAGGGTTTTTATTTGTGGTGGTTGTGTTTGTATTCTTTAAATAAGAGAAGAAGAAAGAGTAGGCGTTGTGTGGGTGGTGGATGAAAAGATAAAGAAAAAAGAAAGATGTATTAATTTTAGTAGGTAGTAGATAAAAATACAAAGAAAAAAGAAAGATTTATTAATTTTAATGGGTGATGGATGAAAAGACAAATATATCCTATTTTTAACAGTCAAACTGACGGTGTTAGTTAAAATGGACCAAAAGTGTTACGGGTTGATCAAAAATGGACAAGATCCGTTACATTTTAAACTATTAGACCAAAACCGTTAAACCCATAAATCCTTAGGACCTAAATGTAGTTAACTCTTATTTTAGTAGTGTCAATTAATTTTGGGACAAACGAAAAAAGAAAGGTGAACATTAATTTGGGACGTAGGTAGTATGTTACGATCTTTATAATTGATTAACCGTTACTTTAATTTTTTTTCTTATCGAATTACCGTTCATTTCTTTTTGTTCTTTATGAAGCCGCATTATATATAGTGCTACTTTGTTCGTAATTCATATAAACCTTACTTAGTTTTCCACTTGGTTACTCACTAAATTAACAAGCGTCGACCATCGGGCGGGCCCTTTTGCAACCTAGTTATCTTCAGTTCAAGAACTAAATAAAACTTTGTCCACGAGATGATTTTATTTACTTTATAAAATAACTTTTAAGCTTCAATATTTTTAAGCACAACTTCACATTATACTCTCTACTTCTCATTCTTTACACATCTTCAAACTTAATCTCACACAACTCTAACAAAACGTATTATGTATATGAATTCTAAATCAATAATGCTCCCAGATGTTAACTACGAAACACGACATTACAAGTAAATTGTTGTAAGTGACTGACATTTTCTTGTTCCTATACAGAAGGGGGAGACACAACTTCAAGGGGGTTTATAATCGTCGGATTTATTATTTATCCTCCACATCAAAGACACTTTTTGAGATTCTACAAAAAGGGAGAAATGGAATAAACTCACTAAAAAATTTTGTTTTACGTATAATGAGTTTATATTTTGTAATCATCAAAAAGGGGGAGATTATTAATCTAAATATTGTCTAAAAACGTTATTTATATTTTTCTACTTCTCTACGTTTTGATAATCACAAAATGTAAAAACATTCTACGTAAAAATAAACGTAAATAAGTTATTAGTCATAAATTTTCCATTTCAACGTAAATCACTTAAGGTATGAACAAACAAATACTTCAATTGATAAATGATCAAAGGAATAATTTTTTGTCTTAAACTTTAGATTTTACAAATGTAACAAAACAACTTTTACAAAAATAAACTAGACAAAGTATGTTTGTAATATTAAGAAATATTTTATTTAGACAAAATATTCAAAATCTGATTTTCCCCCATAAATTAGATTACATCTAAACCAGAAAAACATTTCCACATAAAAAGACAAAAAGGGAGCGTCCAGAGAACAAAGGACAATCCCCTAATTTATAGGACGGTCCCTATATATATCTAGGACCGTCGGGACCTTCCAGCTGTCAGACGCTCCTCTCTTTTGTCTATAAATAGTGGCTCATTTCTAATTATTTTTCACCTCTTTGCACACAGTTTTCTATGTTTAAATCAGTTTACATATTTTCTTTCCTTTAATCATTTAACTTGTTTAATCTTGTTTACAAGTGATCCAATCTTTCTTTCCAAAGTGCAAGAGAAAATACTCGTAATCGCCAAGATACGAAGTGATTTAGATTAGTGTGTGCATTCGTAACTTTGTAACATTCTTGTTGTATTTGTACATCAACTACATAATCTCTACGTGTGTGGTTGGTTAGTATTTTAGTCCTCAAAATACATTTGTGAGTTAGAGATTGGTTCTAGCTAAATTAGAACTCGACATTTAGCTTAGTGTCGAAAATTGGTGTGAGCGGCGATTGTACAGCTTTCACCGCCTGAAGGGAGCTTGTTGACATAGTGAAGTGAACTCTCGAGTTGAGTACTCGGGGAGTCTAGTGGGGCAAAGAGGACCTTTGTTACCGAACCACTATAAATCTTCGTGTTGTGGTTTGATCTTTCTAACTCTTTACTATTGTCTCGCATTTTATATTTATTAGTTATTGAGTTCATATTGTGATTAATTGATCCCACGTAAATTCGGATCTGAAATATTTTTTAAACAATCAACTTAAAACTTACAAAGCGATAAACTATTCAACCTCCTTCTAGTTTTCCATAGAGTGCTATATCAATTATCTCAGATATAGATAGTCTATTGACGTCTAGATTTTGGCAGTCACTCAAGAGAGCGTTGGGTACTCATCTAGATATAAGTACTGCCTCTCACCCTCAAACAAATGGCCAGAGTAAAAGGACTATCCAAACCCTAGAAGATATGTTGCGCGCCTGTGTAATCGATTTTTGAAATGGTTGGAATAACCACTTGCTACTAGTCGAATTTTCGTACAACAACAATTACCATATCATCATCAAGACTGCTCTGTTTGAGGCATTGTATGGACGGAAGTGTTGGTTACCCATCTACTGGATTGAGGTTGGAGATAGCCAACTCACTGGTCCAGAGATCATCCACGAAACAACTGAGAAAATCATACATATACGAAATAGGTTGCAGGCCGCACGTGATCGCCAGAAGAGTTACGCAGATGTAAGGCGTAAACCTTTATAATTCCTAGTGGGAGATAAGGTTATGTTGAAAGTCTAGCCACGAAAAGGTGTAATCTATTTCGGGAAACGAGGAAAGCTAAACCCAAGATATATTGGACCCTTTAAGATTTTAGCAAGAATTGGCCCGATAGCTTACCGACTTGAGCTGCCACAAGAACTCAGTGGTGTCCACAACACATTTTATGTCTCGGATATGAAGAAATGTTTATAGGATGAAACACTCATTAATTACAAATAAAGGAAATTTAGGTTGATGACAAACTATACTTCGTCGAGGAACCGTTGGAAATTATGGACCGAGAAATTAAACGGTTGAAGCAAAGTCTTATTACTATCATTAAGGTTCCATGGAATTCAAGAAGAGGTCCTAAATTCACCTAGGAGCGTAAAGATCGAATCCTTCGCAAATACCCTCACCTTTTCTCAAACACCTCGCCATCGGATAACACAAACTAAATTTCAAGCCGAAATTCTCTTAACTAGGGGAGATTGTGACAATTGAAAATTTCAGGTTAACATTTACTCATAAACTAGAACATTTTATTCTAAACAAGTCAATTACAAACTTCACGCGTAACCGTTAGGTTATCCCGCACATAACGACAACCATCTTTAAATGTTTTACGTCATGACCCGCCACACTAGATTAAGGTTTAGTACACATTAAGCAAGTACATTAACATTTTCATGATAACGATTTAGTAATCATATGCATTCGGCTTCACCGACTACACGTAGGTTTTCATTCCTGTATCATTTTGCATGCATGCACAACATACCCAACATAATTCGGTACCTTTACCAATACCCTAAAATACTTGTACACTTTCAAAGTTACTCTTTTCCATCCCATTTTACAAGTCAAAATCGGCCCCCTCCTTTAAATAAGCTAGTCACCAACTATTGTCATAACAAGTGCTTAAACATACTTCTTACACATAAGGTGAAGACTTGAACAAACACTCTTCCATTGTGTCAACTGTCAAATACCATATAAAATCCCATCCCTTGGGTTAAGAAAAAAATTTTACACTAATCTAAATTACACTAATTCTAGGGGTTAAGTTAATCTAAGGTTAAAACCAAAATATTAAATAAAAGTAAAGATTAAACAACTTCACTCCCTGGCAACAGCGCCAAAAACATGATGTGTCGTCGTGTAGGTTGCTAGTTTAGTTATCAAGTTTTACATTTATATTTTACCGACTTTACCTAAAAATGACACTCTAACAAGCAGTGTACCCGATCAAATGTAGCTTCGTTGGTAAGTATGGTGTCGATCACTAAGAGCGAGGGCGTTAATCTTTTAGTTCTATCAATATTTTGGTTAACTAAATTAAGTCAATTTAAACTATGTTAATTCTAATCTATGTTAAAACTATGCTAAACCTAGTTCTAACGAATAGGGGGTTTTCAGTCTGAGAGACTGGCACAGGTTTGATGGTGACTTAAATCAATTTAAAACACAATAAAATACGCAAGCAGATAATCAAAAGACAGAAGAGCGGTCTAGGCAATTATAAGAAAACTGTATTAACCATGATTAATCCAATTAAAACGCATGTTTATTTATTTTATTGTAATGAGTGCTTATTTCGAGGGGACATATCATTCCAAGATTTAGGCGGTACTTCTTCCTGAAACCTAGACACGTAGAATTCTATCATAATTAAACGCGTCCGCATAAAGCATCTTATTTGTTGATTATAATCTATCTTAGAAGATTAATAATGGTGATCTTATTAAACCCTAACTCATCGAGACTTTACCCACTTACTGCTTAACGGCTCTTTATATACTAGTAGTCCACTGTCTAAGTCTTTACCAAAGGAAGAAGAACGCTATAATAGGTCACCTGCTAGAATAACTTATTCCCTTAAGCGATTGGTAAAGATAGGTCAATATTTGTGATCCTATTCTAGATATATATATTGCGGATATGGAGAGCCATCCTAGCATCTAGTTAACTTGGTCGGTATCACTAGACCCAGTTGAATGATAGGTCGCATATTTAAGCACATAAACAAGTATAAATTGATAAACATAATCAACAACCAACGATAAATTAAGTAGTCGATATAAACAAACCAAACATATAAATCTTCATAAACATGGCTAATACCCAAGGGTATTAGCCCTTAACAATTCTAATTAATACAAGAATAATCAATCAACCAAGGTAAACTAATCGAGTTAAACGAATGATACCAAAAATTGAACGATTATTAGAGTATAGGAGATCACAAGGTATTTCCTATGGAATTAGAAGCTTTGCTTGACCTCTTATGCTCTTCTTGTCTTCTAAAAATCAACTTTTGTGGTTATGGTATCGAAAATATGATGAAGCACACCTAAAACTCATTTTTAGGTTTTTTATTTATATTGTCTGGAATTTCTTCGATACGCCCGATTGGTTGAGGTCAATACGGCGTATTGAGGGTTTTTTGGAGTAGGGACCACGTTCAATATCTTCGGGAATATTTAATTACTCGAAATAGAATACGACGTATAGAAGTTGTTGGGAATTATTGAAAACGACTAAGTGTCGTTTCTGCTGATGGCATT
>BQNB010059428.1:6580-37331 GCA_026074375.1 Tanacetum coccineum
AAAATGGTGGTGTTATCTCATTCCAGCTGAGTCAAATTCATAACCACATGCTCATACTCAAGACTTAAAGATTCAAGTAAGATAAAGACTTTCGCTACTTTGATATTCAACATCTTCCTTAAAGATATCAAGATTATCAAGACAAAGATTGTCAAGGGAGGAGATTGTTAGACGGCTTTCAAGATGACATAAAGTATGAGCATGTTGGTCCAAAGACACGAGATCGCAAAAAGGCGAAGTATTACAAGGATGATCATGTAATGATGAAAGATCTTAAAGACAATGTCAAAAGACAAAGACAAAGACAAAGAAAAGATCAAGATTAAGATCAAAAGTGCATGATTGAAACAAAAGGAGCTAGAACAACTATCACATAAGAAAGACTCAAGATCAAGACAAGAAGCTTCAAAGATCAAAGGTCAAAGTCACAAAGAGAGATCTCTATGATCACCCCTTAGGGGGATATTGTTAGGAATTCCAAAAGTGTTTATCATTTATGAGATCTCAACGAACGTCCCTTAGGGGAAAATTGTTAGGAATTCAGTTTTTAGTGAAGTGACGATCATTATCGATCTCACGAGCTTTGTAATAGTTAGATGATATTAAGCATGTAATAGTTAGTCCAATAGGCTAGTCCGTAAGTCTAAGTAATGTAATAGTCTAAGCCCAGCCCATGGAAGCCCAAGAGGAGGCCCATGGCCGGCCCTTGGAGGATATAAAGACCCTTTCTTCTCATAGAGAGGGCATGTAAGTGTGTGTTTTATGTGTGTAATAGAAGGATTATTCAAATACTCTTCACCATCTCTCTTATTCCTTTCTATCTTAATTTGTGTTCTATATGTGTGTTGATTTGTGAGAAAACCATATTCTACACATTTTCTCATTTTCTCAAGAAAACTAAAACACCTTAAAGCTTCTTCAAAAAACCTCCAATTTATTGTGTCATGGGCTTTTTTCATATCAATTTTAAAAGCACATCTCTGGTTTCCATTCTTATAATTATACCCCTTTAAAAGCTCTTGAGTTAATAAAATGTTATGAGTTATACTCCTACTAGGTATAAATGCACTTTAGTTTAGATCAACTAGTTTATGTAGCATAGTTTTAAGCCTATTGGTGATTATTTTAGTAATGAATTTATATAATACATTGAAACAAGCAATAGGCCTAAAATTTAAAACTTTAGAAGGGTTAGGAATCTTAGAAATAAGAGCAATCAAGGTGGCATTGATCTCCTTAAGCCGCTTCCCCTTCTTAAAAAATTCCTTAATCCCTTTACAGATATCGTCTCTCACAACAGCCCACGACTTCTTAAGGAACTTAGAAGAGAAACCATCCGATCATGGTGCTTTGTTGTCATCAATATCAAACATGTCCGCCTTAATTTCTTCATTAGTTTCTTCCCTAATTATAAACTTAGCATCATCTATATTAACCTTATTGTCAATGATCAAATTTCATTCATGAAAACTTTTCACATTAACCTCTTTCCCACGAAACCTCTAGAAATGTATAACAAACTGCCTTGCAACATCATTACCAAAGAATTTGTTCCCATCTTCATCACAAACAGCTGCAATATGATTTTAATGTCTCCTTCCTTTAATAACTCTATGAAAGAAAGCATTGTTACAATCTCCTTCCCTAAGCCAATCAACCTTATCTTGTTGGCACAATAGCTTCTCTTCATCACTTACAGCTTCAAGATACTCTTTCAAAATACTAGCATCATTCTCTTGTAATGTAGAGTTATGAGGATCCTTATCAATGTCACATCGAATGTCTTCCAACTATTTACATAACTCATTGACCTTAGTTGTAATATTCCCATGCCTCCAATTGAAAACATTTAAAGGCTTCTTAAAATTATTCAATTTTGATACCAATTTAAACATCTGAACTTCACTAATCTCTACATCCCAACCTTTCTTCACAACATCAATAAATCCTTCTTTATCAGTGGTATGATTTGCAAATTTAAAAGAACTTTTCTTGTTCTTTAAAATTCCATGTATACACAATAAAGCAAGAATATAATATAAAATTAGGTAAGGTAAGAATTGAGCATAAGCCCGAGTAAAACAATCAATGAACTCAAAATTTCCCATAATTCTATCTAGCTTTCTCAGCACATGACAATTAATTATGGAGACTCTTAGTCCATGTAAAATGAAATCCAATCCTTCTTAGATTTATAGCCTCAATATCATCAACACACTCTTGAAACTCTTGCATTTTAGAAGTAATAAAGGAGCTCCCAACACTCGGTTCATCTACTTTCAGAGTGACATTAAATTTACCCTTACAAACCCATAGAGCAGAACCCACAATTCTACTTTGAAGCCTTAAATCCTTACATAAAGACTGCCTTTCTTTAGAAAGATTAGTAGCATAAACAAAAGAAATATAAACTTCATTTTTGATTGTATGGATTCTACTAAACAAAAAATTGACTGAGCAGCAGAATGAATCACCACCAAGTTAATACTTACAGGATTCAATCCTACAGTTATTCTACACCCCCTAGGACTATCCTTCATATTCTCTACCTAATTCTAACTTCCAAATACATTATCATATTTTTTTTTAACTTTTAATCTTTAAGATGAGTCTCAATTATTGAACAAATACTAAGTTGTTCATTCTTTATTATTTTTTTCATCCCCTTATGGTTAGAGGCTTTATTAAGCCCCCACATATTCCAAACAGTAGTTTTAAAATCCATTATTAAACAAAAGATTTAGGATCCATACCTCCACCACTATCATTCTTCAAAACTTCAATGTAAGACTTTAACTTCCTTAGTAGCTATACCACTAACCATATCATCATTATTCTCATATACATCTTCCATAACTTCCCCGTGTTCCTTGTTATAATCATTGTTATACCCCATTTTCTCCCACTTTTCTTTGAAGTAAAATAGCATACTCTAGTTCCACCCAACAGATTCTTCTAATGTAGGTTAAATTTTGTTATCAATGAACTCATCCACTATATCTTTTTCCTGCATCTCCTTAAAATGCTCACTACCACTACATTTATGTTTGTTTAGAATAGAAAATCTGTTTGCATTACTATCCAACATATCTCCATTCTTATTTTTACTCTTATCATTCATGACCTTTACTTGATTCACAACATCTTCATTTGACTTCTTGCCCACACCCCTGTTGACATGTTTAAATGCTACATTAGTCCTCACATGGTTTGGCTTCTCATCAGGTTTTTGACCCATTCCTTTATTTCTCCTAACTAAATTAAACTCTTGCTGCTTCTTTTATTTTTCATGTCTTTCCTTTTCCACAAACTCTTCAACTAAAATTGGTCTTTTATAACAATGCTTATCATCATGCCCAAACGTTAAATAAAAGTTACAAACAGGAGGTTCCATGAATACTTTACCTTGATCTTTTTCATATCAAAAGTATTCTTATCACTAAACCTATAACATATTTCTAACACTTCTGGAAATCCACACTTCACATCCATTTCTACTAAAACCCTTGCATACCCAACTCTACCAGATCCTGAGTTACACAAATTTATTGTCATTGCATCCATTATCAATGGTTTCCCTAAGCTACTAGCAAGAGTACTTATGGATTTTGTGGTCCATGCCTCCATAGGAACATTCAAATGTTTCACCCATAATGAAGTAATAGTTGGTTCACTCATCACCATATCCACATGTGGATTCCATTTTTGAACAACTAGAGGTTTGTTTTTTACTATCCAAGGACCATTATCCACTACATTGTTCATACCATCTTCACTACTAAACTTAAACATATACATTCCATTTCCATTACTTATGTTAGGAATACGAAAAGTATCGGTCACTTCCATAATATCGTAAGATAGGCTCGTAGTATAGTTTTTGGAACCTTGATAAGGTAAACGGGCCAAAGCCCATGAAAAGCCCACAAGGCGTCATAGTGGCCGGCCTTAGGCTAGTATAAATACCCCTCTCCACACTTTGAAGAGGGTTGGTTGTTCACTTTTACATTTCATATCAATCTAATATTCTCTCTTCCTTTCTCTCTCTAAAAGTGTTCATCCCTCCACTTTCTCTCTCTAGTTCTTTGTCATTTCATTGTGAGATTAGATAACACATATATTCTACAATTGGTATCAAGAGCCATGGGGTGGTTTAGCTAGGTTTTGTGTGCGTCTTTCATTACTTGTTTAGGCGTGTGTTTGGTTCGAACCAATACAAAGGATTTTCATCTTTTATGGGTTTAAAACCATAAAGCTATAAACTTTCCTTATTGTTTGTCTTAGTATAGGTTAGTTGTATAAGAAAATCTTTGGAAAAACACAAAAAACTTCATCTTTTTGGTGTATTTTGGTTCGAAAAGGGTTTTTGGTACAAGAATCTTGATTTTAAATTTTTTGTGTTAAAAACCATAAAGTTTGTGTTTTTAAGGTTCTCCTAGTCTTAGAATAGCAAGAAGTACAAGAAAACTCAAGTAAAAACGTCAAAAATTATGTCTTTAAGTGATTTGAAAAAGTGATGTTTTCGTTTTTGGTACGGCGATTTATAAGTTTTTAAATCAGGCGATTTATACGTGTTAAGTTTGGCGATTTATACGTATTTAAATTAGGCGATTTATACGTGTTGGTATAAGGCGATTTATACTTCATTATATACGGCGATTTATACGTTTCTGGTTTTGGCGACTTATACATCACTTGTATACGGCGATTTATACGTTTTCAGTTTTGGCGATTTATACATCACTTGTATACCGCGATTTATACGTGTTACCTGAAGCCGGTGATTTATACATACTGTTTGATACCGCGATTTATACCACTTTCAGTCGGTGATTTATACCATTTTTTCTTAAGGTGATTTATACACTTACCTTAAGAGATTTACACCATATTGCCTTGGAGATTTATACGGTTTTTCTGTGATTTGTAAAATCCCATGAAGTATTTAATTATTTTCTCAGTTTTATCAAAAATTGTAAAATCTCATGTAATCTTAAGACTCATTCACTTAAAACAAACAACAATTTAACACAACAACCTCTAATCACTAAACGATCAAAAAGTTATCTATTCTCATTTAATCAATCAATTCAAAATGAAGACTTTAGCAGAATTTATGATCATTGCTGGTGCGGACAATCATCCTCCTATGTTGGAAAAATCTTTGTATGACTCTTGGAAAAGTCGTATGGAATTTTACATGGAGAATAGGGAGAACAGGAGAATGATTATTGACTCAGTTCTAAATGGTCCACTTGTATGGCCTACTGTTGTTCAAGAGGATGGTACTACTAGGAAAAAGACTTATGTTAAACTTTCTGCTACTGAGAAGCTTCAAGCTGATTGTGATTGCAAGCTACCAATATCGTTCTTCAAGGTCTTCCACCAGATGTGTATGCTATTTTCAATCATCATAAAGTTGCAAAAGAGATATGGGACAGAGTTAAGCTTCTTATGCAAGGGACGAAATTGTCATTACAATAAAAGGAATGTAAATTGTATGACGAGTTTGATAAGTTTTCATTTGTGAAAGGTGAAACACTGTATCAGTACTACTGGAGATTTGCTCAACTAATCAATAACATGAATGTTATCAATATGTTAATGAGGCTAGTTCAAGTGAATATAAAGTTTCTGAACAATCTTCCACCAAAATGGAGTAAGTTTGTGACGGATGTGAAGTTGGCAAGAGATTTGCATACAACAAACTATGATAAATTGTACTCATATCTTGAACAACATGAGATACATGCAAATGAAACTCACTTGATGTGTAAATGATACCAAGATCCTCTTGCATTTATTGCTAACTACCATCAATCACCTTCTCAACTTAACAACTATCACTCTTAATACAATCCTACACAGTTTCCTCAACAAACATACATGATTCCACAAGTTCACTCTCCTCAAACATACTCACCAATGTATCCATTACAATCACAAATCAGTCACTTATCCGTTCCACCATCACAACAATATTAGTCTCATATGGATCGTCAAACCTCATTTGTTCCACAAATTGCTTATCACTCACCTCAAGCTTCAACTCAACCAATAACTGTGTAAGTAATAAGAAACACTAGCTAAACAAGATCCAGAGGTCAGGGAGGATGAAACAAATAAGTAGCCATTTTATTAGTTATAGAGAGAGAAAGCAAAGATGTGTGTTTTCTAGAGAGAGAAAGACACACACTAATGAGATACCAAATGAATCCTCACCCCTCTATGGAAGTATGGAGGGGTATATATAGGTCGAGACAAGGGAAACTATTCTAACTTAAGAGTTCTAGTCCCTGCGGGTCTTGCCTAATGATAGCTAGTGTAATTCGTATAAGTCAACAAATTTTAATGTTAACAATCTTCCCCCAATATGTGGACATACGGAATTACTTACAATGTTCCTATCAAGTACAAATACAACACAAATAAAGTCTTCCAAAGCGCTTCCAAAGCTGAAGATGTCTTCTGAGTTCTCATTGTCTTAAAACTTGTACTCCAACGATCTTCAGTGTCTTTAATTGTACAGGAACAATTGTAGTATGCATGAGTTGGATTAACTTCCCCCAATCCATGCAACATGTCTTGAAAAGATTTCTTCATAGACTCTTTTTTGGAGAAGTTTCTGAATCAGCTTTCCCCTAAACAAACATCCCTATCTTGAGCAGATTCTAAAACTTTGATGTATCTCTAACCATCTTCTATAAGTCATTAAAGTGCACAACAGAATTTTATAGAAGAAAAACCACACCAAATACTACTGCTACTTGTCATTGGGTTTTGGTGAATATTCGTTCGGGAGTACATGCGAGAAATCAGTATCAATTCTTCTCACGTATGCAGAATACTTCATGAACCATACTAAGTAAAGTAGTCTACACCTACTTCCCCTGAGATGGACATTGTAATATCAAACCAACTAAGTCCCCCGGAAGTACACATATGTTTCTCCCACCATGAAGGTTCGAACTCTCGAAGCATCATTGTCGTGGTACGTCCATATACTCGAAGTTTCTTGTCTTATTACAAAAATCTGAATTCCAAATGAACATTACTCTCATGGCTTCAAAACCGTAGAGGAGATGAAGCATAGAATACAATAAAACTTAGTATTAAATCAAGGTCTGTTTATGAAAATCGTTGAAAGAACTTTGAAATTTTAGCTTAACCATTAAAGTACCATTGTCGTTGAATAGCACAATAATATCCCGTGAGAATTTGCTAATTAACATCTCAACCATCATAAACTCTAATGCTAATTACCAACCTCGTATTCCTGTCGGCTATTGATGTGAATCACTTAGTGAATAACCCATATACCAAACTTGAAAATGTAAGTAAAATTCCCCAAAATTGTGTTCTTAATCTTGCACTATTGTTGATTAAAGAATGTAACAAAATGAAATCTATAGTACTCTATACTCAACCAGAAAAAGTATACAGATGAAGTACAACACATCTTAAATGTTATCCACAGTCGACATCTGCTGTGCACACTAAATACTACAATGTAACATCCTTTATGATAGCTAAAACCGTAAGCACTACAATGTAACTACTTCTTACATTAGGAAATAATTAGATAATCCAAGTCTTAATCATAAGCTGTATACGTTCAAGCAAGTCATCAATCGATAGAGTGGATTTGAAGAAAAGGGGTAGAAAATAAAAGGAAGTCTCGATGATGAAATAAGTAGACGCCTTTGTGAAACCTACTTCAATCTCAAATGAGGGATACCAAATCAACTTCGTGATCACTTGTCATCGTAATCTGAATCTTTAGCCGTTTTTCGTTTAGTGAATCTTATTCGGATCGTTTTTAGTGTTATGTATCGTGTTTGTTGTGTTGTTGTTCGAGAATGTCGTTAAACTAGGACAAGTGTTATTTTTGAATTGTCGTCACGAGTCAACATTGTCTAGTCCAACTTGTCATGATAGCGTTTTAGTACTCGTCTTAATCCAACACTAACATAAGACCAAAATGGATTAACCATAACGAATTTTGGCCTAATATAATGAATCTAGCCCATGTTTTATATCATCCCAACACATTTAAAATTCGGCCCACTTTATCAATTAAGTCTCGGCCCATTATGTTGTTACATTTCGGTATTACCCAACGTTCAAATCTAGCCCACGATGTATTCAATATGTTTAGCCCAACACCATCATATATCCAACTCGGCCTAATATTTTATAAAAACAAAAACCGCCTGCCAATGGACTTTGACCCAATCCAAAACAAAATACAAGGCCCAACCCCTTCAAAGTACCCTAAAAAATCAAATATATAACATATCCCATTCCTTGTTATTAGGCAAGCTTAACCCTAATCCTAATCACAATCGTAGTCACCACATTCTTATCCATCTCTTTCCAAAATGAAACAAATCAAACGCATCTATCCCATCTCTTCCATCACAAATAAATCGAATACCCCTCCTTATCACACCATAGCAACAACGAAACAACCCTTATAAATATTTCTTTAATCCATGAAGAACTTAATAACCATTCGGCTTCAAGATCACTCAAGTGGTCTCGGGTAGGTGTTGTATTTTGTGTTAATTGAAACAAAAAAATGGATATAACAAAGTTGTTATTATTCATTCTTTAATTTCATAAAATAAAAATGGTTTTTACCATTACAGATCCGTGATGAATTTTTTCTTTTGTGTTTTTGATCTTTTGAGGGTCATGAATTAATTGACCACACACGAGAAAAGAAAAACTGAGATCATTGATTTATTTAATTTCGAGTCTTAAGGTTAGAGATGATTGAGTAATGATAGTATTAGATGATGTGGTGAATGTGACGAAGAGGTTTAGGTAGATTTGTAGGATTTGGTTAGTAGTTATTGATATTGTTGTTAGAGTTTAGTTTAAGTCATAGTTGCTTATTTGGTTGACACAGTCTACTGCGAATCCGGTGGCTTAAGGAAACTACGAGTTCGGTTCCTTAAGGCTAACTTCAAGTTTGGTTCCCTAAGGCTAACTGCGAGTTTGGTTGTCGAAAAACTGTCAATCCGGTTGTGCTTGTATGTTTTTGTCTATTTGCCAAACAAACAAAATCGTCCTTTTGTCTTTTTGCAAAAACCATAAAACACTGTCCTTGCAAGCTACATGGATCTGTGTTTCTATTTTTATCTAAATAAGCCCAGAAATGATAAGCTTAAAAAATAAGCAGTTTGTAGAAACAAAACAGACTAAAAAATAAGCCATGAAAATAAGATGTAATAAGCTATAAATAAGCTTAACAGCCACAAAACAAACAAACACGAATACAATACATCCCTGGTTAGCTCTGATACCAATTGTAAGTAATAAGAAACACTAGCTAAACAAGATCCGGAGGTCGAGGAGGATGAAACAAATAAGTAGCCGTTTTATTAGTTGTAGGGAGAGAAAGGACAGCTGTGTGTTTTCTAGAGAGAGAAAGACACACACTAATGAGATACAAAATGAATCCTCACTCCTCCATGGAAGTATAGAGGGGGTATATATATGTCAAGACAATGGAAACTATTCTAATTTAACATTTCTAGTCCATGCGGGTCTTGCCTAATGATAGCTAGTGTAATTCCGTATAAGTCAACATATTTTAAGGTTAACAGACTGAGGTCCCTCAAATGGACTCAGGTCTTGCTGTTCCTGCGTTCTCTCAAGGAGATGATCCAATTGTCTGTCTCAACAAGGTAATGGCTTTTCTGATAGTTGTGGCCTCTTCAAGGTTCCTTTCAACTAACAATCAACTTAGAACTTCCTCTAATCTGAGAAACCAAGCCACTATTCAAGATGACAGGGTTACAGTGCAACAAGTTCAAGGGAGGCAAGGGCAAAGTTATTCTGGTACTGGCTATAAGGGTAATGCTACTAGTTCTGGAGGAAACAATACAAGCATACAAGCAAGGGTTGTTAAATGCTATTACTGTCAAGATGAAGGACACATGGCGAGGTAATGCACTCAGCCTAAGCGACCAAGGAATGCTGCATGGTTTAAGGAAAAGACAATGTTGGCTAAAGTTTTAGAATCCGGTCAAATTTTGGATGAAGAACAACTAGCATTTCTTGCAGATCCAGACATTCTAGATGGTCAAGCTGCTCAGACAACCATCCCAAACAATGCTACTTTTCAAACTGAGGATCTAGATGCTTATGAGTCTGACTGTGATGATATCTCGAATGCAAAAGCGGTTCTGATGGCTAATCTTTCCAACTATGGTTCTGATGTTATCTCAGAGGTACCTCATTCTGAATCCTATCATAATGATATAGATAATCAAAGTGTGCATGCAATGCAGGATTTTGAACAAACACCAGTTGTTGACTTTTTATATAATGAGATAACAAGTGATAGCAATATCATTTCATACTCTCAGTATTTGCAAGAAACACAACAGGCAACTGTTCAAGACACTAGTTTGTATGCACAACAAGATTCAATGATTTTATCTGTGATTGAACAAATGTCAGAAAAAATGATTAATCATGTAAATAATTGAGAAAAAACTAATCAGGAAAAGAATAATGAATCCGTAACCGCTGAGCTTGAGAGATACAAAGAAAGAGTCAAAACTTTTAAACAACGTCTTAATATTGATTTAAGCACTCGTGAAAAAATGGTTGATTCTCAAATGGATGATATGATTAAGGAAAAACTTGCACTTAAGAAGCAAATTGACTCACTTGAATAAAATATTTCTAATTAAATCAAAGAAAATGAATCTTTATTGCAAACATTTACTTATTTCAAAAATGAATCCAAAGAAAAGAAAAGTAAATATATGGATAAAGAAATTAATTTTGAAAAGAAGATAAAGGAAGTGGATAATATTGTTTACAAAGTGTGTCAATCTGCTCAAACAGTGCACATGTTAACAAATCCATAATTTTTCTATGATAACGCTCACAAACAAGCTCTTGGGTATCAAAATCCGTTTTATCTCAAGAAAGCTCAGCGGATTAAGCCAACCTTGTATGATGGTAGTGTTATATCCAGTCAACATGCTACTAGTCCTGTGATTGATGATGAGGAGACATTGATTTTGGAAGAAGTAAGTTGATCAAAAATGCTTTCAAAACAAAATGATCCAATTTCAAAAGAAAAGAAAGTTAATACTACTCCAATCACTTATGTTGAGTTAAATAAATTGTCTGAATATTTTGGTAAATATTTTTTCCACAACAAGAATTGTTGGCTGACAAGCTTTTTGGTTTCATATGTCAAACCCTACCACTGAATCTTCTGATGCATCACCTGTCAAAGTGGAAGCTCCCAATGAACTCCCTAAGGTAAGTTTGGTGAATGAAAGCCTTAAAAGCTTAAATTCCACCTTGCTAAGTTTGACTTTGTGGTGAAGTTAAGAACTACACCTGATGCTCTTACAAAAGGTGAATGGGGGTTTAAACATACTAAAACTATTTTTATTAATGAAATTATTCCATTTTCAAAGTCTTTAAAAGACATTTTTAATGTGTTTGATAAAGATCTTCTAAATGAAATAGCTGAAGTACAAACAATTTTTAACCAAATGGAAGTTGTTGTTCAACAGTGTTTAATAGACAAACAATGTTTTGAAATTGTTAAGAAAGAACTCTTTCTGTAAAATGATCGACTCTTACAAAAAATCTTGTCTTAAGATGTTCTTCTTTCTGTTATGCATTCTATTACTCTGTATGGTGAATCTGTGAATGTGGAAAAGCAAAGAAGTGAATCTTGGGATAAGTGTTTCAATCTTGATGTTGAGCTTTCGAAAACACAAAAGCGTATAATGATCTTTTGAAAAGTTACTCAGAACTTGAAAAACATTGTATTTCTCTTGAACTGTCAATACAACTTAATCAATAATTTTTTCAAAAGGATAAATCTTGTGATAATCAAAATGCTCTTGAAATTCCATAGTATTTTGAAAATAACAATTTGAAAGCTCAGCTACAAGCTAAAGACACTATAATTTGTAAGTTGAAGGAACATATCAAATCTATGAGAGAAAATGACAAGGAAGAAAAAGTTAAACAAGATATGGATGAGATTGAGACTATTAATATTGAATTGGAGCATAGTGTGGCCAAATTACTTTCTAAAAACAAGCGTTTGGATAAAGAAATTGACCATATGAAACAGATTTACAAGGATCATTTTGACTCAATTAAAAGGATACGTGTCCGCACCAAAGAACATAGTGAATCTTTGATTCTTCAATTGACAAAATCTATTGAAAATGCGGATTTAAAAGCTCAAAATCAAGACAAGTTTTTTGTAATTATATCATTAAAACGATTTACGAAAACTAAAAGGGAAAGAAATTATTAAAAATGCTGCACAAATACCAACTGCCACCACTATAGTTCCAGGCATCCTTAAGCTAGACTTAGATCCTTTAGCTCTTAGGTTATTGCAAAATAGGGAAGCTCACATAGACTATCTTAAGCACACTCAGGAACAAGCTGATATACTTTAGGGAATAGTCGAACAAGCTAAAGATAAACAGCCTTTAGATAATGTGTTAGACTTTGCTTACAAGCATGCCAAACAAATTCAGGAGTTATTTGTATATGTTTGAGATACGTGCCCTAATGCGATTAAACTTAGTGAGAAAAAGGTTGTTGTCACACCTATGAACAAAGTCAAGAAAGTTAGGTTTTCTGAACCTCTCACATCCTCAAGCAACATTAAACTGGTAGAGTCATCTAAAACATCAGATTCTAACACACCTGTATTATCTCCTACAGGATTGAAGTGTTCTACTAGTAATTGTAGATCAACGCCTACAGGCAATAAAAAGAATGATAGGATCTCGCAAATACCCAGTAGCAACAGGAAGAATAAAGTAGAAGCCCAACCTAGGAAAGTAAATAAAAAGAATCATGTTAAAGAACCTATTTGTGATGCAAATGTTAAGCATACCAAGTTAAATGTGAATTCTAAATTAATTTATGTTAAATGTAACGTATGTTTGATGCAAATCATGATGTGTGTTTCCTTGATTTTGTGAATGATATGAATGTGTGCTCTAAATCTAAGTCTACCAAGAAAAGCCAAAAGCAAAATATTTGGAAACCAACGGGTCATATGTTCACTGAAATAGGATATAAATGGAAACCGACAAATTAGATTTTCCACTTTAGTTGGTAACGCATGTCCTTTAACTAGGATCACTCCCACTTAAGTTATGCCCATTAAGGAAGCCACTCCTCATTCAGCTAAAACACAAAAACCAGATCTTAAAGTCTAAGCAGGAGACCAAAACATGTAAAAAATGTAGGTTCGAGTAAAAAAGCCAAGATGGTAGAATCTAAGAATGCTAACAACTCGGAACCCAATCATTCTTGGGGATCCAATGCTACAGATGTTCCATCTTCTTCTTCTCTTGTAAATGACAGGTTGTCCAGATTGTTCTTTGGTATCTGGACTCTAGATGCTCAAAACACATGACAGGGAATCACTCTCAGCTCATGAACTTTGTTAGTAAATTTCTAGGAACTGTTAGATTCAGAAATGACCAAATTGCAAAGATTATGGGGTATGGTGATTATCAGCTGGGAAATGTAATTATCTCAAGGGTATACTATGTTGAGGGGCTTGGAAATAACTTGTTTTCTATTGGATAATTTTGCAACGCGGATCTTGAAGTGGCTTTTCGGAAAAACACTTGCTTTATTGGGAATTTAGAATGTGTGGATCTACTTTCAGGATCCAGAGACACAAATTTGTACACAATTTCTCTTGATGACATGCTAAAGACTTCACCGGTCTGTCTTCTATCAAAAGCTTCAAAGACTAAGAGCTGGTAGTGGCACCGTCGGTTATCTCATCTTAACTTCAACACTATCAAAAAACTAGCCAAAGACGGTCTTGCTCGAGGCATTCCAATGCTTAAGTTTCACGAAGATCATCTCTGTTCAGCATGTGCATTAGGCAAAAGCAAGAAATCCTCTCATCAACCCAAGGCTAAAGACACTAACCAAGAGAAACTCTATCTTCTTCACATGGATCTTTGTGGCCCGATGCGTGTAGAGAGCATTAACGGAAAAAAGTATATCTTGCTGATTGTTCACGATTACTCACGATTTACTTGGGTCAGATTTTTGAGATCAAAGGATAAAGCTCCTAACTCTATCATCAAATGCATTAAAAATATTTAAGTTCATTTGAATGCCACATATCGTAATGTTCGAACAGATAATGGAACTGAATTTGTCAATCAAACCCTTCGAGAATTTTATGAAAATGTTGGCATCTTGCATCAAACATCAGTTGCTCGCACTCCTCAACAGAACGGAGTTGTCGAAAGGCGAAACCAAACTCTTGTGGAAGCAGCTCGCACAATGTTGATATTTTCAAAAGCTCTATTATTTTTGTAGGCCGAAGTAATTAATACAGCTTGTTATACCCAAAATCGTTCCCTTATCCGTCTCCGCCACAACAAAACTCCATATGAGCTGATGCACGACAAGAAGCCTGATTTATAATTTCTTTATGTTTTTGGTTCACTCTGTTATCCGACCAACGACAGTGAGAATTTAGGTAAACTAAATGAAAAAGCCGATATTGGTATTTTTGTTGTTTACGCACCTGCAAAGAAGGCTTTCAAAATCTATAATAGAAGAACTCGGAAAATCATGGAAGATCCTTCTCGTTCTGTCTTCACCATAAAGCAACTTCAGACTGACGCCATATGGTGTTATTTCAATGCCTTCCTAACTTCGGTTGAGCCAAAGAATTTCAAAAAGCAATTACTGAACCTTCACGGATTGATGCCATGCAAGTAGAGATTCATGAATTTCAACGATTAGAAGTTTGAGAATTAGTACCTTGTCCAGATAAAGTCTTTTTGATCAAATTGAACTGGATCTACAAGGTCAAGAAAGATGAATTTGGCAGAGTACTCAAAAACAAGGCTAGATTAGTTGCTCAAGTATTCAGGCAATAGGAAGGAATCGACTTTGAGGAATCATTTGCATTGGTTGCAAGAATAGAGGCTATCCATATCTTTGTAGCAAATGCCGCCAACAAGAATATGACGATCTATCAGATGGACGTCAAAACGGCTTTCTTAAATGGTGAGCTCAAAGAAGAGGTCTAAGTTTCTCAACCATAAGGATTTGTTGATCAGGACAACCCATCGCATGTGTACAAGCTCAAAAAGGCCCTTTACGGTCTCAAACAAGCACCATGTACATGGTACGACATGTTGTCAAGTTTCCTCATCTCACAACACTTCTCTAAAGGTGATGTCGATCCGACACTCTTTACAAGGAAAGCAGGAAACGACTTATTACTGGTATAAATTTATGTTCATGATATAATATTTCATCAACTAATACTGCTTTATGTGATGAATTTGCTAATATCATGACCACTAAGTTCAAGATGTCGATGATGGGCAAAATGTCATTCTTTTTAGGATTGCAAATTTCTCAAAGTCCTAGAGGCATCTTCATAAATCAATCAAACTATGCTTCTCAAATTGGGCTAGAGCCCGACAGACTTGCCCAACTAAGCCTTAACTAAACAACTCCCGAAAACTACGTTTTACTTATACAAGGCTCGGGATTGTTTAATGACCATCACTTTACTAAATATCACGGCTAACAATCTCCCCCTAAGGGGTGGTCATTCAATTGTGGATCCTTCTTGTGACATCTTGAGACTTGGAGCCTTGTATTCTTGGGAATTCCTTTTGAAGATCCATTTGCATGCTTGTGATCTTGGATCTTGATCTTTAACTTGATATACTTTGACAAAATACTGATATCGTGGTCTTTGGCCTTGATTTTTCTTGACTACTGAGATCTCTAAATCTTTATCCTTGAATTTTTATGCCGCCTTACGATCTTGTGTCTCCACCCTCATGCTCAAGATCTTGAAAGCTTTGCTAACAATCTCCCTCAACATTTTCTTTTAACATGATTACTTGTACCACAAAATGTTCTTATGAGGAAGTGCTTGTTCATCAGAGATTGCGGAAGACTTTGATAGATTGAGCTTTCATCATGTATTAATCTTTGTGGATTGAGCATGAGGTCTTGAATCTTGACTCGTCATGGACTAGAAGCTGCTCCCGTCAGGAAAACCTGCAAATATAGGTTAGAGATAAACATATATGGACGAAAGTGTCTTTGTCATTTCGTCGAATATGGTTGCAATAACCACGGTTCCCCATTAATCAGTATACATAGCTACTTCGAATGCCTGCTGATTAGGAAATTCAAAAGAATCTCCCTTGACAGGGTTTCGCAGGCTGCACTACCGTTCTCGGTAAACCTAGCCACCGGAGCGTCTCAAAGCATACATAACACAGTTAAAGAGTGTATCAGATAGTTACTCTCTTTCTGATGATCCGTCAATTCATTTTAAACTTGGAACAAGTTTGATTCTATAGACTCGCACCATCGTGTTTCTTTCCATTATGACACAGTTTGATTCATATAGAATCTCGCAAGTCACCTACCAAGAGCTTGATAGATGTTGGCTCAAGAAGGATTTCCATCTTCACTGTGAATACTAAAGAGTATCACTCTGATGTTCTGGCAATTATCACAAGGATAATGCGTAGGACTTAATGATACCAAATGTTGTATAATGATGTACAACATTTTGTATATTGGAATTTGTGTCCTAGTGAGATTTTTGATAGATCTCGTTGGCTCTAGACTCTATAAGTGCACATTTGTTATTTGGTAGTCGAGGCGGGAGTGGAACTTACTTGCCACCTTTATCAATATCAACGTTCTCGAAATGAAAAGCCGATAGAAAATGGTCATGATCTCCGTGAAAATGAAACAAATCTTTGAGAGTTCTGAGTGGCTAAGGAGGGTTGTGCATTGCATCACTGGGTCCATGATGACTTGTCTTCAATATCAGAATCATCTTTGTGATCATCCGATAGATTATGCATTGACCCGTTCCTGCCTAATGGTTGTAATGGAGGGCTTCGTTTCTTTTCACCCTTTGGACCCTTACAATATTCTATATTCAAATCTTCAACCCCTTCAATGTTAAACCAACGCGTCCTCATTATCACCTTGTTGGGATTGTTCCGGTGATAACTCATGCCTTGGATAACATTCTATTTCCCAATCTCACTTACTACTCCTTTTTTCAATCATACCTCAGGACTCTACTCATCTAGAGGAAAGTTCCTGGTAGATCCTGCCCTCGGTTCTGTCTGGATCATGGAACAGAAATTCTAAAACAAACCGCCTATAAAACCCCATAGAGACAACAGATGGACGGTCTTATGTATAACCATTGTAGCCATAAAAAAACCATAATGAAAAATCATCGAACTGTTTTCCAAGAAGTCATTTAATTACACATTGAGAGTTTTCTGTACACCAAATGCTCCCCCCTAACACATATGCATCATATTATGTAACAGAGTTTTGCACCATGCGAGGTTTAGGAAGACGGCACTTTATAGATTGGTGAAAGATCGTATCCATTATTAATCCGTCTTGAATCACATTTTAATCACAAAAACTCCCCCGCAAAAATTGCATATGTGTTTTACAATTTTACAATTACGAATTTAAAAACAAAGTTAATATCCGGAATTCACATGCTCCTAACAAAGTCCTGGGGGAAACAGGAGGCATCAGATTGAATCATATTAGGGTGGGGGGGGGGGGGGGGGGGGGGGGGGGGGGGGGGGGGGGGAGTGGGGAGGGGGGGGGGTGGGAGACGGTGGGGGGGGGGGGGCCCCCCCGTTTTCAATATAGAAATAGATTTTGAAAAGCTGGAGTGGAGTTTTGTGAGCAACTGCAATATTGAAAGAATTTGAAATTTTCTTTTTGAGAATATCTTGAAAAATTGTGCTCAACAGGAAAATATGTGAGATATATCTGATGAACCATCATTTTCCTTAAAAAACTTCTCTTGAGCATTCAAAACTTTGAATGTTTATATGACATAGCTCAAGACCGAGAAGATATGAGCTTCCCGTTGTTTAGGATAAATGTACATAAATGAACATTTTCCTTTCTTTGGAGTCCGAGTCCTAAGCTGAACATTTACTAATAAGTCCGTAGAGAAAAAATGAAAGAGACATGTATTTGAAAGCATTTGAAACTCTCCCCGCTTCGAACTTCATTTTTATTCACGCTTTTAATATTAATCAACATTTCTAGTGCGGCAAATGTTATCCGATTGGTCGAGAGACATGTCGGAGAAGATGTCTTTTTTTTGTATTTTTGAAATTTTTGAATTTGTATTTTTTATAGGTTTTATATTTTAATTTTGTTTTTCTTGTTTTTATATTTTTTATATTTTGTTTTTCTGATAAAATATATACAAAGAATTACCAAGATTTTACAAGACGTTCAAGTTCCTTAGGAGACAAGCTGAGCATACCAAGGTGACGAGCCACATAGTTGAATCGATCCACTGGAAGAGCTTTGGTGAAGAGGGTCGGGGCCAGTTGTAATTCCGTCTTGACAAAATACAGTTCAAATTGTACCCTTTTTTCACTGGTTCTTTATGAAATGTAGCGACAGCGATGTGTGTTGTTCCTTGAGTGTTGGACCGGGTTTCCGGATTATGGCATGCTGATTTCCGACTCACAGTAGATTTGAATCTTGTTGAAGTGAAAGCATAGTCCCTAACTGTGGTCCCGCGACCAAGGACTTGGCACAACAAACGGATAGAGACACATATTCTGCACAGCAGTAGACAAAGCGCATAAAGTCTTGTTTCTTTGAGGACCGAGCTACCAACTTTTTTCGCCTAAGAAATGAGCTCCACCGAAGTACTCTTGAAGGGGTCTTTTTACATCCCGCATATCAGCTTAAATTTAATTAACTCCCCTTTAATTGTTAACCTGTTATTATTTAAAACCGTTTCCTTTTATAACAAACTGATTTTATGAAGAAGATATTTGACATTTTCTCCCCCTCAAGCAATGACCCATTTTCTATTTAAAGAGCTGTAGTCGTTGTTTGAGTGGCCAAATGTCTTTGAAAATGATTTTTCTGATGAATTTTTGAAGACGAATATATTATTTTTTAAATCAACACCATAAAAAATAAGATTTCTCTTATTTTAACATAGAAATGCACTGACACGTACATTAATTTGTATAAAGGAAGCACGGTTTGTGTTGCAAAGTAAACACAAGCCTTTACATGGTCATAAAGTAGACCATGCCCGAGAATAAATTCCGGTTGAGAGGACAAGTTTTCTTTTTGAAATACTTGCCTTTAAGATGAAGACCATGTTGCTATCAGAAATAATAGCAAGCCATATTTGGCATGTTTTAAAAGCTTTTGAACTTCTGCTCGAACTTCATTTACAGCCTCGTATCATTATTAAATGACATTTCTAAGGCCGTAAATGTTATCGATTTTCAGAAGACATGCCAGAGATACATATTTTTATATCTTCTGATTTTTTTAATTTTTAATTTTCTTTTTGAAAAATTTATAAAAAAGAAAATTAATTTTTGTGTTTTTATGTTTTCTTATGTACATATGATATATGATATACCGTGAGTAACCACCTTTACTCGTCCTCTTCCTCTGTCAGATGTTTTAGCGTTTCTGGAGACATGCTTCTCATACCTAGCTTCTCGATCAAGAAATTGAATCTTTCTCTTGGCAAGGGTTTGGTAAAGATGTCAGCAGAATGATATTCCCCGTACCGGAACAAGTAGAGTTCCACTATTCCATTCTCCACCTGCTCCTTTATAAAATGGTAGCGTACATCAATGTGCTTGGCTCTTGAATGTTGAACGTTGTTGCAGCATAGAGCAATCGCACTTTTGTTGTCGCAGTACAGAGGAATCTTATTGAATCAAAAACCATAATCTGTTAGCTGTGAACGCATCCATAGGATTTGAGCACAACACCCAGATAAAGCAATATATTCCACCTCTATACTCGATGTCGCAATGCTCTTTTGCTTCTTGGAAGACCAGCTAACAAGTTTATCACCTAAGAACTGAGTGCTTTGATGTACTGCGTCTAGTGTTCTGACACCCCGCGTGATCTGCATCTGCATATGTTGTTAGGGACATATCGGTATCCTTCGAGTACCAGAGACCCATGTTAATGGTTCTCTTTAGGTATCGAAAGATCCGTTTAACTGCATTTAAGTACTTTTCGTAGGTCATGGTCGAATACCAGACATATAACAAAATGCAAAAATAAGGTTGGGTCTACTGGATGTCAGATACATGAGGGATCCAATCATGCCACGATAAAGTGTGCCATCAATCGGGTGACCCCTGTAGATCTATCATCCAATTATTCTTTTCAACATAGTGTGTACTACAGAACCACTAATTAGCAAACCAGATTTTTTATAGAATTCATAAGCATATTTTGATTTATTAGTAAGATGCATCTGGGAACTTTAATAGATTTTGTAATCTAACAAGAATACATCTGTCCCCTTCATTGACATCTTGAACTTAGTGGTCATCAGATTAGAAAACTCAAATACACATAGCAGTATTGTAGATGCAAATATTAATATCGTCAACATAAATTTGTACCAATAATAAATTCATTTCCTGCGTTCTTGTGAAGAGTGCTTAGCTCCACTACAACCTTAGAGAAATGTTGTGAAAAAGGAAACTTGGCAGCAATGTCGTTCCATGCACATTGGAGCTTATGTTTGAGACCGTAATAGATCCTTTTTAAGCTTGTAAACAAATGCGATAGTTGTCCTGATCACAAATCCTTTTTGTTGAGAAAGTAGAACCTCTTCTTTAAAGCTCAGCCATTTAATAAAATGTCGTTTGACGTCTCCATTTGGAAAATCATCATATTCTTGTTGGCTGCATTTGCTATGAAGATACAGATGGCCTCTATTCTTGCAACTGGTGTAAATGATTCCTCGAAATCGATTCCCTCCTCTTTTGCCTGAATCCCTGAGCAACTAGTCTTTCCTTATTCTTTAGTACCTCGCCAAATTCATTAGTCTTGACCTTGTAAATCCATTTTAGTTTGATCAACATGACTTTGTATGGACACGACACCAATTCCCAAACTTGTAGCCTTTCAAATTCATGAACTTTTTCTTGCATTGCATTGATCCATGACGGTTCGGTCATTGCTTGTTTGAAGTTCTTTGGTTCTACAGAAGTTAGGAAGGCATCAAAATAACACCACATGGTATCAATCTGTAGTTGATTTCTGGTGGAGACAGAACGAGAAGGATCTTCCGATTACATTTTCTATAGGATGATCCTTAGTCCATCTACTAAGTGATTAGAATGGAGTGTGGATTGGTCTCACATTAGATGATGATCCTTGAGAAGTCGAGTCTTCATGAAGTAGATCATCATGAAAATGTGGTGTTTTTGGTGATTCTTCAAAACCTTGAGAAATGATTGGAGAATGTTCTTGATCTTGTGTTGAAGGGATACTTGTTGATGGAGCATCTTGGTCAATTGACGTAGACACAAAGTGAATCGCTAAATCAACAACTCTTGGTGCACAACACTGGAACGGTAGAGACAACAATAGTTGGAGATTAAAGTATTCATCGAACATCAGGTTGGAAAAAACGATCCCAAACATCTCCCTGGGTAGTGGATTACATAGGTTAGTTGAAGAATAGGGTTTTTGAAACGAGTCCCTGAACTGGACGTTGCAGGATTCATACATTGAATCCTGAGGTCTTGAACCGAGTTGTTTCAGAGCCATTTGCCGTCAGCTTCTTCAAAATCGACATTGATGGTTTCAATGATTTTTTGGGTACGTCGGTTGTAGATATGGTAAGCTTTCTATTTGGGTGCATATCCAATGAAAATACCTATATTAGACTTGAAATTTGCCAAAATTCTCACTATCATTGTTTGGATATCAAAGTGCACCAAAGACCTAAAGGTAGGATAAATCGGGTTTTCTATCATGCAAGAGCTCATAAGGATTTTTTCTATGGCGTCATCGTACAATGGATCAGTTTTGGGTGTAACATGCGGTAGCAACTACCTCGGCCCATAGAAATAAAGGAGCATTGTGTCTAGATTTAACATTGTACGAGCGGCTTCAACAATTGTACGATTTCCCTTTTAACAACATCATTTTGTTGTGGAGTTCACGCAACCGATGTTTCATGAGAGATGCCAACCTGTTCATAGTAGTCTCACATGGATTGATTAATAAACTCACTTTTATTATTTGCACGAATGTTCCTGACAGTTGCATTCAATCTAACATGTATCATTTTTTAGAAACTTGATTATAAAATCAGAAGCTTCATCCTTTGATGCTAGAAACTTCACCCATGTGAACCGAGAGTAATCATCCACAATGACGAGGATGTACTTTTTTCTTTTTCCCATTTACGAACTTGCAACACGCATTGGACCACAAAAGAACCAAGTGCAAAAGATATAGATTTTTCTTGTTGGTGTCTTCAGATTTAGTTTATGTGCTTGTTTCTTGCTTTTTTTTTGCCCTAGCACATGCTGAACACAAGATGATCTTATATTCAAATTTTAATTTTGGGAAGACCCTCGTGGACGAGACCATGTTAAACAAATGATTAATATCAGCCAAAGTTAAACTTGACAATCGAACGGTGGCATAAACCAGATTTTGGTCTTTTCAGGCTTTGTACCAAGACAAATGGAGAAAACGCCACATATTCCCAATTAACAAAGTATAAAGGTTGGTTTCCCGAGATCCTGAGAATAAATCAACACCTTCCAGATTGCGAACAAAGCACGTATGTTTTCTGAAAGCTACTTCAAGATCTGAGTCGCAGAATTGACCAACGGAGAATAGATTGTGTCCTAGTCCCTCCACATAATAAATCCTTGAGATTGTGATATTCCCTATCTGTTAATCACCATACCTCATAATCTTTACAATCTGTTCGTTACCGAACTCGACAGTACTGAGAAACTTGTGAACAAAATTAGTGAGCTGAGAGCGATCTCCAGTTATGTGCTTGGAGCATCTATAGTCCAAATAACACAAAACAATTTGGACAACCTGAGATCGACAATATAAGAAAAAGATGGAGCAACTGAAGTATTGGGTCCCTAAGATGTACCGAGTTTCGTTTTGTTAGAAATCATAGATTTTGCAATCTTAGGTTTGTTATTAGAACTATTAGTCTTAGGTACCTTAGGTCTCCTAGTATAAACCTTAGTTACTACAGATTCTTGTGCAGTTACTTCTAGAGGAATAAGTTCCCTAAGAGGCACTTTATTAGTGGCGGTAATCCTAGTTAAATGGCATGCATTTCTACCATAAAGTAGAAAGTCCCTTCCGGTGGTCTCCATTAATCTAATTTTAGTAAACACTTTTCCTGTAGGTTTCCATTCTTCTTTCTTTTTAGCTTTCTTGGCAGACTTAGATTTGGAACTCGCATTCATATCAGAAACAAATTCAAGAAAGCACAATTCATGTCTACATCAAACATAGAACTATTACATTTAACGCACATTAGCTCAGAATTTGTATTTAATTTGAAATGCTACACATTTGCATTTCCAAATGGTTCAACAACATAAATCGGTTTATTCAAACAAAACTTAACTATCCTAGAGTGGTCTTCTACTTTATTCTTCTTCTGGGTACTACTTGAAATCTGTAGGATCCTATCCTTCTTTGTATTATTTGTAGACTTTGACCTGCTAGATTTAGTAGACCGGCTTACTCCTGCAGATATAACAACCCGTAATTTTCATCACTGTAATTATCCATCTATTAAATTAGATGCACTGTAATATCCATCTTTTATATATATCACCTTTTACAGAAATTTTACGCTCTTGATAATTCCAAAGTAAACGCTGGTTTACATAACTAAAAGAAAATGAGCTCACGGCAACCTCCTACCAATGCCATCTATATGCTTATGTTTTATTTCATTTATAACATCCTAATAAATCAATCCTAAATCTTAATATCATTTTTACAAGTACAATATCCGATTTAACATACCATCATATAAACGTTATACTCAAAAATAGACTTTATCCGTTACAAATATATCAAAAACCCCTAATTATATTAATGTATACATATAAAAATGAATGTGCAAAGCCTTCAAACATGTGTACAAAGTGTATCAAGCTACAACATTTGAAAATAATTTCCCTCTAAGTCAATGGTATAACACATTAATCTCAATGTACAAATCCACTGAAGCACGAATTTCCAAACTAACTCATTTTCACATACCAAATTCACATCCTAATTTCGTTACCACAACTTTAACACAAGTCTACAATACATCAATGCATAACTTCTAAACCCTAAAACCATAAACCCTAAAATCATTATTAAAACCCTACATCTTAAAGCCTAAACCCTTAAATCCTAAAACCCTAATTTTCATTTAAACCTAAACCTTGATCCTAAACCTTTTTAATCCTAAACATTTAAACATTAATCCTAACGCCTAATCTTTAAATCATAAACCTTAATTCTAAACCTTAAGCTATCCTAAACCCTAACCCTAACTCGAATTAAAACCAAAAACCCTAACCCAAAACCAAAACTAACCCGACGCCCCTTTATTTCATTTTAACCCATTTTAAACCAATAAAACACCTCAAGCACCTCAAGCTAGCATCCTAGCACCACCATGACCTCACCACCATGTCACCAAGCAAGCATACAAGCAAATCCATCACCACCCTTAGCCATCAAGTAAACAAACACCTCCTTCTCACCCCTATGATAACCGAACCCCATCCACACC
This sequence comes from Tanacetum coccineum, assembly GCA_026074375.1. Lineage (NCBI taxonomy): Eukaryota > Viridiplantae > Streptophyta > Magnoliopsida > Asterales > Asteraceae > Tanacetum > Tanacetum coccineum. Next base: position 31,248 of record BQNB010059428.1, read on the forward strand.
CTTCTACCATTTAAAGATACACTCCTAGCTCTCAAGAGACTCATCTACTAGCATCCGTAGGTCATCCTCCCACAAAACTTGGCCAACACATAACCAAGAAAACTTGCCACCCATGGGTCATTCTGATCCCTATAAAACTAAAACAACAAACCATTTCATAAACACACCTTAAAACTCCATCACACATACAAATAGGAGTTCTAAATAAAGACCAAGGAAGAATCACAGCGAAGTCCCTAAGAATTAATTGAAGCCATGAATCAAGAAAAAGAAACCCTTGAAGGCGTTTTCTAGGCGCACGAACCCAAAACCCTCTTTTTGACACATTTAAGCTCAAGTAAGCTCAAAATCTTGTTCCATAAACTTATAATATGTTTTAAATCTTTCATATGGGTTTACTTAGAGGGACATCGCTAACACAGGAACTCTTGTTCAAGATTTTGAGCTTACTTGAGCTTATACCGGTCAAAATGAGGGTTTTAGGTTCGTACGCCTAGAAAACGCCTTCAAGGGTGTTCTTTTTCTTGATTCCATGGCTTTCAAATTATGAATCTTAGGACTATCGCTTGATCTTCCTTGGCTTTTTATTTAGAACTCCATTTGTATGTTATGATGATTTTAAGGTGTGGTTGAAATGTTTAGCATGTTCTTAGCTACTAAATAGGTCGAAGACCCTGTGGTGGCCAGTTTTACGTTGGTGTTGTTGGCCAAGTTTTGTAGGGAGATGGACTAAGGAATTCTAGTATTCTGAAGTCAGAGAAGCAGGAGTGTATCTTTATGATGTTGAAGGTTGCGGTAGGATGGGGTTTCAGTAATCATAGAGGGGGTTAGAAAGGAGGTGTTATGTTTACTTATGGCAATGGCGGTGTTGAATGGATTGCTTGTATGCTTGCTTGGTGCATGGAGGTGTATTGTCCAAGGTGGTGCCTATGATGCTAGCTTGAGGTGCTTGAGGTGTTTTATTGGTTTAAAATGGGTTAAAATGAAATAAAGGGGCGTCGGTTAGATTTTAGAGGTATTATGGTGTTATAGGGTTTATAGGGTTTTTAATTCGAGTTAGGTTAGGGTTTAGAAATCTAAAGGTTTAAATTAAGGTATTTATGACTTTAAGATTAGGGTATAGGATTAAAGTTGTAAATGTTTAGGATAAAGTGTTGAGAGGATCAAGGTTTATGTTTTAAAATGAGAAATTAGTGGTATAAGATTAAGGATTACTTTAAGATTAGGGTTTTAAAATGATTTAGGGTTTTAGTATTAGGGTTTAGAAGTTATTCATATGAGAATTGTACCATGTGCTAATGATTGAGGTACGAAATTATGATAATTAGGTGTGAAAATGAGTTAGTAATATGAATTCGAGCTTCAGGATTTTGAACATTGAGCGTTAAATGGTGTTAATAACATTGACTTAGAGGTAAAATATATTTTCCAATGTGTGCATAGTACACTTGTACACATTTATGAAAGGCCCCCCCCCCTTTTTTGCACACTTCATTCTGTCTTATGTATACATTACATATAATTAGGGTTTTGATATAAATGTTAACGGATAAAGTCTATTTTGATATAACGTTATAAATGGTATGTTAAATGGATAATGTACTTGGTAAAAATGATATTAAGATATAGACTTGACATATTAGGATGTTTACATGAAATAAACATAGATATAGATGGCATTGGTAGAGGTTGCGTGAGCTCATTTACTTTAGTTATGTAAACCACGTTACATAATGGAATAAAGCGAAAAATTTCCCTGTAAAAAGGTGATATATATAAAAGATGGATATTACAGTGCATCTAATTTAATAGATGGATAATTACAGTGATGAAAATTACGGGTTGTTATATCTGCAGGAGTAAGCCGGTCTACTAAATACTACAGGTCCAAAGTCCTACACATTAAACCAAAGGATAGGATCCAACAGATTTTCAAGAAGAACCCAGAAGAAGTAATACAGTATAATGACCACACTATATAGTTAAGCTTATGATTTTAATAAACCGATTTATGTGTTGAACCATATAGGAAATGCAATGAGTACATTTCAAATTAAATACAAATTCTGAGCTAATGTGCGTTAAATGTAATAGTTCTATGTTTGATGTAGACATGAATTGTGCTTTCTTGAATTTGTTTCTGATATGAATGCGAGTTCCAAATCTAAGTCTGCCAAGAAAGCTAAAAAGAAAGAAGAATGGAAACCTACAGGAAAAGTGTTTACTAAAATTAGATATAACTGGAGACCCACAGGAAGGACTTTCACTTTAGTTAGAAATGCATGCCATTTAACTAGGATTACCGCCACTAATAAAGTGCCTCTTAGGGAACTTATTCCTCTAGAAGTAACTGCACAAGAATCTGTAGTAACTAAGGTTTATACTAGAACCTAAGGTACCTAAGACAATTAGTTCTAATAACAACCTAAGATGCAAAATCTATATTTCTAACAAAACGAAACTCAGTACATCTTAGTGACCCAATACTTCAGTTGCACCCATCTTTTTCTTATATTGTCCGATCACAGGTTTGACCAAATTGGTTTTGTGTTTATTATGAGACTATAGATGCTCCAAGCACATAACTGGAGATCGCTCTCAGCTCACTAATTTTGTTCACAAGTTTCTCAGTACTGTCGAGTTCGGTAACGAACAGATTGTAAAGATTATGAGGTATGGTGATTAACAGATAGGGAATATCACAATCTCAAGGATTTATTATGTGGAGGGACTAGGACACAATCTATTCTCCGTTGGTCAATTCTGCGACTCAGATCTTGAAGTAGCTTTCAGAAAACATACGTGCTTTGTTCGCAATCTGGAAGGTGTTGATTTATTCTCAGGATCTCGGGAAACCAACCTTTATACTTTGTTAATTGGGAATATGATGGCGTCTTCTCCAATTTGTCTCTGGTCCAAAGCCTGAAAGACCAAATCATGGTTATGGCACCGACGATTGTCACATTTAAACTTTGGTGCTATTAATCATTTGATTAAACATGGTCTCGTACGAGGTCTTCCCAAATTAAAATTTGAAAAAGATCATCTGTGTTCAGCATGTGCTACGGGCAAAAGCAAGAAACAATCACATAAACCTAAATCTGAAGACACCAACCAAGAAAAACTATATCTTTTGCACATGGATCTTTGTGGACCAATGCGTGTTGCAAGTGTAAATGGGAAAAAGTACATCCTTGTCATTGTGGATGATTACTCTCGGTTCACATGGGTGAAGTTTTTTGCATCAAAGGATGAAGCTTCTGATTTTATAATCAAGTTTCTAAAAAATGATACATGTTAGATTGAATGCAACTGTCAGGAACATTCGTGCAGATAATAAAAGTGAGTTTATTAATCAATCCATGTGAGACTACTATGAACAGGTTGGCATCTCTCATGAAACATCGGTTGCGTGAACTCCACAACAAAATGATGTTGTTAAAAGGGAAATCGTACAATTGTTGAAGCCGCTCGTACAATGTTAATCTACGCACAAGCTCCTTTATTTCTATGGGCCGAGGTAGTTGCTACCGCATGTTACACCCAAAACTGATCCATTGTACGATGACGCCATAGAAAAAATCCTTATGAGCTCTTGCATGATAGAAAACCCGATTTATCCTACCTTTAGGTCTTTGGTGCACTTTGATATCCAAACAATGATAGTGAGAATTTTGGCAAATTTCAAGTCTAATATAGGTATTTTCATTGGATATGCACCCAAATAGAAAGCTTACCATATCTACAACCGACGTACCCAAAAAATCATTGAAACCATCAATGTCGATTTTGATAAGCTGACGGCAATGGCTTCTGAACAACTCGGTTCAAGACCCGGACTTCAATGTATGACTCCTGCAACGTCCAGTTCAGGACTCGTTTCAAACCCTATTCTTCAACAACCTTGTAATCCACTACCAGGAGATGATTGGGATCGTTTTTTCCAACCTATGTTCGATGAATACTTTAATCCTCCAACTATTGTTGTCTCTCCAGTTCCAGTCGTTGCTGCACCAAGAGTTGTTGATTTAGCCGATTCACTTGTGTCTACGTCAATTGACCAAGATGCTCCATCAACAAGTATCCCTTCAACACAAGATCAAGAACATTCTCCAATCATTTCTCAAGGTTTTGAAGAATCACCAAAAACACCACATTTTCATGATGATCTACTTCATGAAGACTCGACTTCTCAAGGATCATCATCTAATGTGAGACCAATCCACACTCCATTCTAAACAACTTAGTAAAGATGGACACGGAGCATCTATAAAAAATGTAATCGAAGATCTCTTCTCATACTGTCTCCAACCAGAAATCAACTACAGATTGAAACCAAGTGGGTGTTTATTTTGATGCCTTCCTAACTTCTGTAGAACCAAAGAACTTCAAACAAGCAATGACCGAACCGTCATGGATCAATGCAATGCAAGAAAAAGTTCATGAATTTGAAAGGCTACAAGTTTGGGAATTGGTGTCGTGTCCATACAAAGTCATGTTGATCAAACTAAAATGGATTTACAAGGTCAAGACTAATGAATTTGGCGAGGTACTAAAGAATAAGGAAAGACTAGTTGCTCAGGGATTCAGGCAAGAGGAGGGTATCGATTTCGAGGAATCATTTACACCAGTTGCAAGAATAGAGGCCATCTGTATCTTTGTAGCAAATCATTTAATTCGAATTGGTTTCACTTTATGATGAACAACAAGAATATGATGATTTTCCAAATGGACGTCAAAACGACATTCTTAAATGGCGAGCTTAAAGAAGAGTCTACATTTCTCAACAAAAAGGATTTGTTGATCAGGACAACCTATCGCATGTATACAAGCTTAAAAAGGCTCTCTACGGTCTCAAACAAGCACCATGTGCATGGTACGACATGCTGTCAAGTTTCCTTATTTTACAACATTTATCTAAAGGTGTAGTGGATCCCACACTCTTCATAAGGAAAGCAGGAAATGACTTATTATTGGTACAAATTTATGTTGACGATATAATATTTGCATCTACTAATACTGCTATGTGTAATGAGTTTGCTAATTTGATGACCACTAAGTTCAAGATGTCAATGATGGGGCAGATGTCATTCTTTTTAGGATTACAAATTTCTCAAAGTCCCAGAGGCATCTTCCTAAACCAATCAAAATATGCTTATGAAATTATTAAAAAATATGGTTTGCTAACTAGTGATTCTGTAGACACACCTATGGTAGAAAAGAATAAACTGGATGAAGATCTACAGGGGACACCAGTTGATGCTACACTTTACCGTGGCATGATTGGATCCCTCATGTATCTGACATCCAGTAGACCCGACCTTATTTATGCAGTCTGCTTATGTGCCTGGTATCAGGCAAAGCCTACCGAAAAGCACTTAAATGCGGTTAAGCGGATCTTTCGATACCTAAAAGGAACCATTAACATGGGTCTCTGGTACTTGAAGGATACCGATATGTCTTTAACAGCATATTCAGATGTAGATCATGCGGGGTGTCAGGAACATAGACGCAGTACATTAGGAAGCGCTCAATTCTTAGGTGATAAACTTGTTAGATGGTCCACCAAGAAGCAAAAGAGCACTGCGATCTCGAGTACCGAGGCTGAATGTATTGCCTTATCTGGGTGTTGTGCTCAAATCCTATGGATGCGTTCACAGCTAACATATTATGGCTTTCAATTCAATAATATCCCCCTGTACTGCGACAACAAAAGTGCAATTGCTCTATGCTGCAACAACGTTCAACACTCAAGAGCAAAGCACATCGATGTACGCTACCATTTTATAAATCAGTAGGTGGAGAATAGAATAGTGGAACTCTACTTTGTTAGGACGAAATATCAACTAGCTGACATCTTCACCAAACCCTTACCACGAGAAAGATTTAACTTCTTGATCGAAAAGCTCAGTATGAGAAACATGTCTTCGAAAACGCTTAAACGTCTGATAGAGGAAAAAGACGAGTAATGGTGGTAACTCGTAATATATCCTATATATTATATGTATATAAGAAAACATAAAAACCAAAATATTTTTCACTTTATATAAATTTTTCAAAAAAGAAAATTAAAAAATCAAAAAT
>BQNB010059429.1:8147-37330 GCA_026074375.1 Tanacetum coccineum
TTGAAAAGTACCAACAAGACATGCTTATTGTATCTCAGCTAAGGTTCATCGTTGATCCCGGATCAACTCACCATAGCCAGTAACAATAATAATGACGATTGATCCCAGATCAATACTAATCATTATTACCAGATGCAATAAACAGCTTATGAACAAAAATCAAATCAAGTAAAGACATATATTATCGAACCAAATCTTTTTCAGAATTAGGGTTTGCTGAAAAACCCTAATGTCGACACATCAGATCTTGTGGCCTTCAAAAACAAGCAACACGTCACATCAAAACCTTGAAGCTTTCTCAGATAGTGACTATGCTGGGGCAAACCTTGACAGGAAATCCACAACTGGTGGTTGTCAATTTCTTGGAAGCAGATTAATTCATGGCAATGCAAGAAACAAACCATAGTGGCTACCTCTACAACAGAAGCTGAATATGTAGCTGCTGCAAGTTGCTGTGGACAAGTATTATGGATTCAGAATCAAATGTTGGACTATGGTTTCAATTTCATTAATACCAAAATCTACATTGATAATGAAAGCACCATTTGCATTGTGAAGAATCCGGTGTATCACTCCAAGACAAAGCACATTGAGATCAGACACCACTTTATAAGAGATTCTTATGAGAAGAAGCTTATTAGGGTGGAGAAAATTCACACAGACTTCAATGTAGCTGACTTATTGACCAAAGCTTTTGATGGACCAAGGTTTAATTTCTTAGTGGTTAATATTGGTATGATAAATCCATAGCTACATTTAAGGGGAGGATTAAATGTATAGTTTGTAATCTAGTCATACTAATTAATAGAATTAATTATGGTAGGTTATCTTACTTTTAGTAGGTATTAAAATATAATAGATCTAGTAACATAGTGTTTTTGAATAGTTTTGTAGTATATTTTGTGTGTGGCTTAACGTTTTCAGGTTATACTTGGAGTGCATTGGAGCATAGATTACAGTTGAACTGAGGTTGTGCAAAAGTTAATTATGGTATTGTCAATATTAATTCTGGTAGTTTACTAGTTAATCCTGGTAAGCTTATTGTTAGTTCTGACAATATATTGTTAATACTGGTTGACCAGACTTAAGTCTGGTAGGCCAATATTAATATTGGTAACTAGTCATTAGTACTGTTTGGTCTCACAACTTTGACTTTTCTCTAAATATGACCGTTATAACAAATTGCGGGGATATTTAAGCAGATAATGATACAAATTGGATATTTACTGTTTTATCTCACCTAAAATAGTTTTCTTCATTAAAAAGAGCCTATTTTCTCGGAGGGACAATTGAAATTCATTATTTTTCGCATATAAAGTCAATTAGCAGCTACAATCAGTACTAAGTTACCAAAACGAGTCAAACCCAGTTGATAATCACCAACAATCACAACCTTTTTACTACAATTTCAACGAATGGCTTCCATGAAATACTGCGACAAGCATAACCAAGTGGGATTCTTAAAGAAACCTGAAGAAAGTGCAGGGTTTGCAGAGATAGTAGATTTCTTAAAAGGCTCGCATATCAGGTATGCCTTGACTCACAATCCTACTATCCATGACTCCCTAGTCAAACAGTTTTGGCAGACTGCAACTGCCTCAACTCTTGCTGATGGGACTCTAGAACTAAGAGCAACCATAGATACTCTTGAGTATACAATCACTGAGGCATCTGTTCGAAGTAAGCTTCAATTAGCAGATGCTTCAGGGATTTCCATGTTGCCAAATACTGAGATTTTTGAGGGGATGGGTAATATGGGGTATCCAGCTGATGGTACTTTTACATTTTGGAAAAGTCATTTTACACCCCAATGGAGATTTTTAGTCCATCATATTTTACATTGTATGAGTCCTAAAAGTGGTGGATGGGATCAATTTGGTAGCAATATTGCAACTGCTTTGATTTGTCTTTCCACTGGCAGGGTTTATAACTTTTCAAAATTGATTTTTGATGGAATGGTGGCTAATTTGAAAAGTAAAACTAAGTTTTTGATGTACCCTCGATTTCTACAAATGATTTTGGAAATACAAACTGAGAATAAACATCCTTATTTGGCTATTGTATTGACCAAAAAGATTTTTGGGAACATGAAAAGGGGTTTTAGAGGGGTACCTAGACCTTTGTTGCCTGCAATGTTGCCAGTTGTTGCTGTAGATCAAAGTGCAGGACCAACAGATCAAGCTGAGGATCAACCATCATCTTCTGCACCCTTACCATCTTCATCTCACCCACCTGTGATATCTGCAACACTTGCATCTGAACCTACACCTGTAGCTGAACCAACAACTCACCATTCATCACCTTCTACTGCACCTGAACATGAAACCATGGAGCACCCCTTTGAGCAACCATCACCTGAACACCAACCATCTTCACCTAGACAAGAATCTGACATTCCACAAACCCAGGCTCCTACTCATACTCATGAGGCAGAAACAGGGCACATGTCAGTAGATGATCTTTTTCAACTGGTTCCACAGTTAATGACCAGGATTGAAAGCTTGGAGAAGGATCTCAAGCAGACTAAGCAGACTATGGGGAATGCAATAGTGAAGTTGGTGAAGAAAGTTAAGAAAATGGAAAAGGTTGTCAAGAGCAGACGAGTGGTTCTCACTGATTCAAAAGATGAGGCTATTGAAAATTCTTCCAAACAGGGGAGGAATTTACAAAAAGATGAATAAATGTTTTTGAGACTCCCAAACAAGGCAAATCTTTAGGAGAAACAGATATTAGTCCTCAAGGTTTAGAAGCAGCTGAAACTCTAGCTGAAGCCCTTAGTCAAATCAAGACCAAGAGGAGAAATGTTAAGACTAGAGTAAGGAGGAGACTGGATGCTGAAGATGTTAGTACTGGTTTCGAAGATGTTAGTACTGGTTTCGAAGATGTTAGTACTGGTTTCACAGATATTAAGTCTGCTAGTGAAAAAGTTAGTTCTGGTGGTGAACATGTTAGTGCTAGTCAAAGAGAAGGAAAGGCAGTACTTGAAGAGACTCCTCAGACCAAAAGAACAAAGAAACAAATCAGAGAAGAGCAGGCTAGTTTGGCAGAAATAGCAAGAATACAAGCTGAGGAGGAGGCTGAAAATGCAAGGAGAGAAGAACTAAAAAGACAGGATGAATTGGCTGCAAAAAGATTACAAGAGGAGTTAGAGTTGTCTGAAGCTCAAAAGAAAAGAATGGCTCAAGTGCAAGAGGATGCTCAGTTTTATACAGAAGATAATTGGGACACAATTCGGGCTAAATTGGAAGCAAATGCAGATCTGGTCAAAGAGATTGTAGGAGAAGATGTATCTAAGGCTGATTATGCTCAGAGAATGGTGGGTTTGATAAGTCAGAGAAGAAAACTTATTGCAGAGCAAAAGGCAAAACCTCAAAGAGATAAATTAATGACTCAGGCTTAGTAAAGACAGTATATGGCCACTTATTTGAAGAATCAGGGTAGATGGAAATTGGCTCAGATAAAGAAGCTTACAGATGAAGAACTTAAAGAAAAATTTAAGTATTTGATGAGAAGCATGAAAAGGTTTGTGCCTATGGATACAGAGAAAGATAGTAGGAAAAGAACTGGTGTAGAGCTTCAAACATAATTCTCTAAGAAGCTAAAGTCTGACACAAGGGAGGATGTTTCTGATCCTAAAGAGAAGGAGAAAGAGTCAGTGAAGAGAGAATTGGAATTTGAGATTAAAAAGCCAGTTTTAAGATATACTAAAAGAAAATATTTAGCAAGGAAAGGATTGCAGAAGAAGCCTGAATCTGCAAAGTCTGGCACTAAGGAGGATGTTAAAGCTTACATGGAGGAAAGAGTGGATGAACCATCTTCAGAAGAGTTTCCAATGAGTTCAATTCCACAAGGACTAGCACCTACAAAGATAGTTAAATAGCAGATTATCAAGATTCGAAAGAGAGGTGCTTATCAGATCATCAGGGAAGATAACACAGATGTGGTATATGTGAACTTTCCAGGCTTATTGAATGATTTAACAAGAGATGATCTCAAGGAGTTGTATAGGCTGATGATGTTGAAGTATGGAGATAACAGGCCTGAAGAAGAATTTGAAAGGGTTTTATGGGAGGATCTAAAGACTATGTTTGATCCACCATCTGAAGAGGATGCTATTTGGAAGTTGCCACATCAACAATAGATACTCAATTGGAGATACTTTCATAACTGCAGTGTTCATTGTTTGACTGTGGAGGCTGTACACATCTATATGCTGACTGAGGTTAAGTATCTACTACCACCCAGAGTTTGCAAAGCTATGCTTGAAAAGAAGCTTTTGGGAGATAGAAAAGATGAGGTCTGCTATCAACTCTTGAAGTTAATTGAGAAACAAGCTCAGCAGCAATAAATTTGTAAATGTTTGAAAGAATTTTCAGAGCTGTGGTATATAGATAAAGAGCTGTTTATGTAAAATGGAGTTAAGAAGAGATAACACTTGGTGAAGGTGCTATGCACTAACATAACAAATGGTTATCAGTCCATCATGTCTAACAGACATAAGGACTGGATAGTTCAGGAGAAAATTATATGGTTATCAACTCACCATATCTATGTTTGTAAAGAGTTGGCTAGCCCACAAGGTTATGGCTTGTGGTAAAGGCTGTGGAAAATCCATTTATATGGTTGACAGTTTACCAAAAACTGGATGGTACTCAACTTACCAATTATTTAAGTTCCAAAAGTTAAATTGGTTACTAGTCCACCAGGGTGATGTCATGATTCCATCAAAGGATTAGCTAGCCCAAGAGCAAACGGTTACTTGGTAAAGGCTTAATCAAATCAGTTGACAGCTGATGATTTGCTAAAAATCATATGGTATTTCAACTCACCATGTTTCATGTAATAAGAGTTGAAATGGTTATCAATGTACCATGGTTTATAAATCAAACATTGGCTACTCCAGGGTTAATGGCTAACTGGTAAAGAGACATCAAATCCATTAAAATTTTCAATGATTCACCTCTCACAGGAGTTAACACACCTGGAAGTGATGAGAATAGACTGAAACTTTATGATTTGATGTACATATAGTCAATGTTGCTGCTTATTCAAGTGTTGCTGAAAAGATTTGATGCTGCAAATATCCTTAGTGATGATTTCAAGAGTTGCTGATAGAAGTCAAGAACCTGTTTATACAGGAAAATCATCATGTTGCAGTTCAAGAATAATTCCAAAGATAATGCTCACAAAATCCTCAAGAAGCTTATAATGAAGACACTCAAAGAAACTTGAAGATCACAAGTGAAGTTCAAGTTAGGGGAGGATTGTTAGGAATTATTGTAAACAGACTTAAGTCTGGTAGTTATAGAGTTAAGTCTGGTAGACATAGTTAAGTCTGCCAGTACTAAGTTAAGTCTGGCAGTACTATAGTTAGTACTGGTCTTGTCTAGTTAAGTATGTTTATGTAACAGAATAGTGATAATAGTTATCTTAGAGATATCTTAGGAGATATCTTAGGAAAGGATATGCATTATCCTTTCACACGTTTGTAAAGCCCATTAGGGTTTCCTTGGTGTATAAAAGGAACCCTACGGCACAATGTTTAGTATGAGATTGAAATAGTATTCTAATAGAAATTAATAGCAAATAGCAAAGTTTTACATTGTGTTCTTCTTAGTACTTGTGTTAAGATTCCGCATTAGCACATAGTATTCATAGTCAGTGTCTCTCATATAGTTGATTTGGATTTATTCAAGTTAGCTATTATCCTACAAAAGGCTAAACAGATCCAAGACTTTGGACCAACAGGGATTTAGGGGATTGCCAACATGGATTTGTTGTGTTGTGATGTGGGGTTTAGTGGGATGGTGATGTTTTATTTGTTGGTGCAGAAGTCAAGAGAAAGAGATGAATGAATAGTACTTTTGGGCGGGAAAGGGGTTTTATATGTTTTGGGGATAACAGATTTAAAGGTAACAGGGTTAGGTTGAGGGACTAAGGGTGTAATATTTTAAGGACTAGCAAGGTTAGTCCATAAGGACTAACGATGCAAAACCCAGGGACTTGTAGTGTAAATGGATTTAACGGATATATGGTTTGGGGTTAACGGGGTTAAGGGTTAAACGGTTAAATGGTTTTGGGCTTTTTAGTTAGGCCGTGTTTATATTAAAGTGGACTTGGGCTATTTTAAACATTAAAGACTTATAATAAAGGCTTAATGGGCTGACCCGTCCCATTAAATGGGTACGGGTTGTCCTATTTAGGATTTCTTCGGTTTCGGCTTTGTCTTTGACTTTTGACTTTGACTTGGTTGACTTTTTGGTTGACTTTGACTTGGCTTTGACTTTGACTTTTTCACGCTCTTTCTAATCCCGTGCTCGGTTTTGTCGGTTTTAGCCTCATTTTTGTCCTTTAGTGAATATCCGGTACCTGCACAGTATATATAACAAAACACACAAATACAATGTATTTGTAGAAACTAGAAGGGGGGGGGGGAGGTTGAATAGTTTTACCAGTTAATTAGCATTTTAAAAGTTTGCTTATGAAATAGTTTGATTCAAGATGTATGTCAATCAACCAATAATATGAATCACAACTAAACTTCTAATATGCAGTAATAAGTAAAGAAGATAAAGAAAAGGAAACGATCAAACCTAGACTCTCGAGATTTATAGTGGTTCGGCAAAATAGCACCTCTTCGTTCCTACTCACTACCCGAACAATCCACCTCGAGATTTCACTTGTCAACAAGCTCCCTTTAGGCGGAGAAAATCATTTACACGTCGCTTACTTTCTTTTCTGACACTAAGCTAGATGTCGAGTCCTAATCTTAGCTAGAACCAATCTAAGACTTCACTAGGGCTTCAAACACTCACAAGATATACACTCTTGGATTGACACACAATCCAAATCACACCAATATACAATCTACACTTGATCCAATTAATACAACAACACAAAATAAATCTAATGAATGTTTGTGATCTTGAGAAGAAGAGTGAGAAAGATCACTTGATAACAATTCGTATGTGATGTAGATAGAAATACGATTGTTCCTCTCTTGCACTTGATTAGAAGGTGAAGAAGGGAGGAAAAAAGAATTAATCATTTGAAACAAAATCAAGGTATGTTAGTGATCAAGATATGTGTTTTAGAAAGAAAGGAAGAAGAGAGAAAACTAGATCTGATAGAATTTTTGGCAAGAGGAAGTCTGATTTTGAAATGGGTGGCCCAATATTTATAGGGGACAAAAAAGTAGCCGTTGCTGGTGGCGGTCCCGACGGCCCCTTATATATAAGGGGGCCGCCGCACCTATAAAGGAGCCGCCACTAGACTCCGCTCTTTTTTGTCCTTTTATGGTGAAGGGTTGTAATCCTGTTATGAAACCGTTCATTTTGGAGGGAAAATTTGAAATTTCAAATTTTTGTTTTTAATCAAAACATTTCTTTTAATTAATAATAATTTGTTTTTATATTTTTATAAAAACATTTTTATGGAAGTATAAGATTTAAGAAAATAAGTTCTTTTTATTTTCTTGTATCACTAATCATTGTTTAATGATTTGTTGATCCATACCTTAAGTGATTAATCATAAAAATATGTATTTATGATTAGTAATTTATTAACGTTGAATTTTTTATCGTAATCGTTTTTAACATTTGCATATTTCAAGTCATTGAGAGGTCGAAAAAAATTAAATTATCGTTTTTGGACATTATTTGTAGTAAAAAATCTCCCCCTTTTTGATGATGATAAATTTATAAACTCATTTTGTATAAAATTTAAAAAGTTTTATAAATTATTAATGAGTTTAAATTCTACTTCTCCCCCTTTTTGTCGAATCCAAAAAAAGGTTGATCGTCGAGTTGAGTAGAGAGAAAGAAGGCGGACGATTAAAGACTCCCCCTTGATGTAAGCTCCCCCTTGTTCGGGGCACCAAGGGATCGATTTCTTAACGATAATTTTATGCCATATAAAAACAAGATTAGTGGTACAGAGCAAAACAACAATAGCATGACAAAATATCTTAGGATTCAATCCACATATTTAGGAAGCATAACTAAAGTTCATTCATATGCATAAAGAAACCTATATATAGTCCACAAGGGGACTATTTATATGAAATACAAGCATACATAATCATTAAAGATACAATCATAACATATCATATTAGGTATCTTAAATAAGAGTAGACTATTAGATGATTCTTGTCGTCAAAGGATGTGATACCAAATGGTAGGCGAAACGATTATTAAAGTAAATTAATCACAATGTGAGTGATTAATTGAAGAGTGAGAATGAAGAAGATGGTGACTCATTTTGGTGATGAATTTGTGATTGGGTATGGAGAGGTGTGGAGGAAGGACATTGAATGAATGTTAATTTCATTCCTTAATGAGGGCAGTGGTTTGTTGTGTACTACAACAATGTCAAAATCTGAGCATGAAATCCTAACTTGTGCATTAGTAGGAGGTTAGAAACCTTAGATAGGGTGGAGAGAATTGTTTGGGTGTTAGAATCAATAGTGTAGAGATGGTGTGGAGTTGATCGTTGATTGATACTCTTTGTGGGTAGTTCATGGGTGGTGAAATAGAGTGAGTGGTGTTTCTTGGTGGTGGTGGTGGTAAGTCATTGTGACAAGTGGGTGATTGCTTAGATAAAGGTATCTTTCGTTTCCAAACTTGACGAACCGACATCCTTGGTTTTCTAGATGGTTAGGATGTGATGGTGTTTGAGTAAGAATTGTGTGAAGGAGGTTAGTATGAGGAAGATCAGTGAGGTTGAGGAAAGATTGAAAAGAGATGAGAGTTTAAAAATAATGAAGGAAATTGCATAAGCATGGTGTTGAGATGAAAATTAGAAAAGTTTGTATGTTCAAAGAAGGATAATTCTAGCAATGTCTAAGAGTAGTAGGTAGCGTTAAAGAATACAAAAATAGAGGGGAAAATTTTTAAATTGCTGCTCTCCCTCCTTGTTGAGGCGATCCCATAATGTTGGGCGGTCCCTGATTGATAAGGGGGTCCGCCTGATATATAAAGGGGCCGTTTTCTAGAGGGAGCAGAATTTTCCCAGTTTTCTCCTTTAGAGATATCACATCTTATAATGGCTAAGAATCAAAGGAATCTAAGCAAATATTGCAATTATCATTTATCCTAAGATGCCTTTTAGTATTTATCATAAGGAGCATATATTATTACTGTAGCAAAACATATGACAAGATGATAAAACCATCCTAAAATCATGCTACCATACGAAAGACATCATGCATTGTTTAAGTTTTAACATAAGAAATAAAATGTATTATAAAAGAAATATTAATATTAATAATAGTCATTAAAAAGTTGTGCTGTGCTACCATTCTTCACTTTCATTCTTTCCTTCCCATCCTTCATGTTCTGAGGTTTGTCCATTAACTTAATCCCATCACGATGTTTTATCTCGTTGTTGGATTTGAAAAAGATATGGTTATGGATAGAAGATTGTTCTGTCTATGATTTTCATGAGGAGGTTTTGATGGATCTCAGATAACATCATTTGATGAGGAGAAAGGTTTGGAAGAGATGAGGAATTAGATTGAGTGACTCAACATCATTATCAATCAGTACTGTACATCAATTTGAAGAGATGAGGAAGAAGGATTTCTGAGTGGGTGCAGGCGGCTTGAGGAGGAGCTAGCATTTGGGCTCTCGTGGGTTATTTCTTGCCTCAGATACGCTCGTTGTCTTCGCTCATAATGTGTGATGCGGTGCGGATGCATGGCTCGATCATGTGAGAGATAATGATTAAAAGCTAGCTCAGGAAATATTGACACGACATGTTTGAATAACCTAGTCAATAACATACCATAAGGCAGGAGTTCCTTGGGTTTGAATCGAGTCCTTTCCATTCTTTTAAAAATGAAAAATGCTAGGTTATATGGAGTGGGTGTCTAAATGCAATAGAGCATGTGACAAAGACACGCGGAAACATGATCCTTGTGTCCTCCTTGACAAAAGACATTTTCACGAATAATCTCAACCCAAGGTTTCATATGTGTTCGAATCTCACGGGTTAAATTACGTTTTTCACATACTACAATGGTTACCTTATTTTTAGTACGAGTTTCTTGTCCTTGTCGTGGAATTTGAATGTGAGACTTAATGACTCTTGGAGATGGAGGTTTGGTTTATATAGACCTTTAGTCGGAACCAACTCATCACCTAACTCGATAATGATCGTATGTGACCACATTTTGGTGGATGGAGGCCATGTCCTTTGATGGAATATTTTTAGGATTACACCAAATCCTCAAGAGTGAGGAGAATGGCTTATTTTGAATGATAAAATGAAAGAGATTGACTTTTAGAATTATTGGTGAAGGTGAGTTGACAATAAAACTCAAAGAAGAACAAACGTGGTACAATTTGTTCGTTGATGTCCAACAAACAATCGAAGTTGATTGACCTAAACTTAGCACGAATATGACTCATGTTTTCGAAATTTGGACTAAACGACCCTTCCCTCATGAAAATATCATTTTTCAAGATTTGCCATTGTGTTTTGTATTGTTAGTTGATTAAGGTCTATCTTGTTATTGAGGGTATGTTAAAAATTTGTCCTTTGATGATCTTAGAGCGGGTAGCACGAGGCATAGTATACTAAAGTAAATTTTAGCAAGTCATATGTTAATGACTTATACTTATTTTATATTTTGAGTTTGTGTCTAGTGTGTGCCTATATGCAACAAATGTGGAGCAACGATTAACTCGACCTAAATATAAAATCCTAAGAGTTAATCCAAACGCTCTTTAGTTTGATTTTGCTCATCCAAACAAGTCGAAAAATACATATGAATTATGCATCTCGAAATTTGTTGATGAGATCATTATGCATGTGTTTTTGAAATGTTTTTGGGTTGTTGTATTATCATGCAAAAAAAACTAATTTTATTGTGTTCCTAACGTGAGTGATTTTGTAAAATGAAATTGGGGTTTTGGTTAAAAAGAAATAATTTTTCGACAAACCCTATCAATGTATGCAAATCCTATATCTACGGGAAGCATTTTAGTTATACATTGTATCCTAGTGGTTTTATTTAAACAAATTTGAATAAAAAATGAAAAACTACCCATATTTAATTTTTGGTGTTCATCATGAACCCTAGACTTAAAATGAAAAGAAATGGTTGAAATGACTTACAATTGATGATCTTAAAGATGTTAGGGATGATTATTGTTGTTGATTTGATCTTCAATTTAAGTTTTAATGGTCGATTTTAAGTTTTTGGTGGATTTGGGGTTGTGTTCGTCAATGGCCGCTGGTAAGGGGGTGTTTGTTTTTGTGTTTTGAAAATTTTGGTTTCACCTATACATATTTCGTTTTCTCTGATGGCGGTCCTATATCTCCTGGCGGTCCTTTATATATAAGGGGGTCGCCTATATGGGGGCCGCCCGCAGGCAGTGATTTCTGACTTTGTTTGAATAAATTCTGACGAGGATGAGTGACAATTTAACTTGCATTTCGCAATTTAAATGTGTTTAAAGTACTTCGGATAAGCTTATGAAAATAACTTTAAAACACAATTTTAAGCTTAAACGCATAAGGTAAAAACTCAGAATTTATAAAAAATGACTGTTCTTAAACAACTTATAAACTCTGAATTTTCATTTTAAACTTATAAAAAATATTACAAGGCTTGAAAAGTAAAGTACATTAAAGTAAAAAAATAAGTAAAAACAGGTTTACACTACTCCTAAACTACATTTTTTCACTAGATACCCAAAAGCTCCTATTTATAGCCGTTTGTGAAGCTTTGAGTTGTGTTTGTTGTGTTTCTTTTGTAAGGAGCTCGAAATCTTCATCACAGCTATCCATTTATCTTGCTCTCCATATCCTTTAATCCAAGCCCTTGATTCTTTCTTCAAACCTTTTGACGAATAGGGTATTGTTAGGATTTATTGTAAAAGACTTAAGTCTGGGTAGTTATAGAGTTAAGTCTGTATAGACATAGTTAAGTCTGCCTTACTAAGGTTAAGTCTGGAAGTTCTATAGTTGTACTGTCTTGTCTAGTTAAGTTGTTTTTTAATTTTTAGGTAACTCGAATTAGTGATTATAGTTATCTTGAGATATCTTGGGGAAAGGATATGCATTATCCTTTTACAACGTTTGATAAGAAGCCCATTAGGGTTTCCTTTGGTGTATTAAAAGGACCCTAGGGCACAAAGTTTATATATAGATTGAAATAGTATTCTAATAGAAATTAATTAGACAAATAGCCAAAGTTTTAATTATTTCTTTCTTAGTACTTGTGTTTAGATTCTTGCATTAGCATACTAGTTCTTAATAGTCCAGTGTCTCTCATATAGTTGATTATGGGATTTATCAAGTTTGCTATTGTCCTATAAAAAGTCAAAAAAGATCCAAGACTTTGGACCAACAAAGTGGTATCAGAGCCTATAAAGGGACTTCTGAGTATGAAGAATCACGAAGACACAGCCAATCCTTTAAGATCTAGAAAAATGTCTCAACCTGTAATGTTGTTTCTCTCAACATCTTACGTGATGATGAAGCATCATACCATGAAGATGCATCAGAAAATGGTACTGCAACCAATAAACCAAAACAACAACAACAACAACTCATTCCTACCACAACCACTATCTCAAATATCAAACTCCCAATTCTGAAGAAGGAGGAGTATGATATATGGGCTATGGAGATGGAGCATTACCTTGAATATATTGATAATGATGTTTGGAAGGTAATTCAGAATGGAAATTCAAAGAAGAGAATCTCAACTGGAAAAGATGGTGTTGTTAGAATACTTCCACCAGTATCTCCTGCAGAAATTCATGCTGTTGAAAAGGAAAGGAAGGCTAGAACCATCTTACTTATGGCCATTCCCAAGGAACATCTGAGAAGATTTCATGGAATGGACGATGCAAAAGAAATTTGGGAAGCTATAAGGACTAGGTTTGGTGGTAATGCAAATTCAAAGAAGATGCAGAAAGCTGTTTTAAAACAACAGTTTGAAGCATTTACTATATCAAGTTCAGAAGGGTTAGAAAAGGGATATGATAGGTTCCAACAACTACTCTCACAGTTGGAAGCCCATGGTGCTGAAGTATCAACTGAGGATGCAAATCACAAGTTTCTCAGATCTTTGCCTCCAGCTTGGTCAAATCTGGCAATGACAATGAGAACCAAACCAGATGTTGACACTTTGTCCATTGATGACTTGTATAATAACCTTAGGGTTTTTGAGCAAGAACTCACAAGTACCTCAAAATCATCTGCAAGTGCTCAAAAATGTTGCTTTTTGTTTCACACAGAAGAGAAAGCACTAACAAGCTTTTAAGTCTGGTTCATGCTGTGTAGCTTCTCTTTTTTTATCCTCCTCTTCCTTTCTCCCCCTTTTCTCTCCCTTTTTTTTTTACAGTACTTCTTTAATCCTTTCTACTTCTTCAAACAATATTCAAGAAAGAGAAGTTCCTGCTGGTTTTGCTGATGAAGTTATTTATTCACTCTTTGCCAAACAATCTAAAGATTTGGACTTGCTTCATGAAGACCTAGAACAGATTGATGATATAGACATTGAAGAGATGGACATAAACTGGCAGATAGCAATGATTGCTATTCAAATGAAGAAGTTCTACAAAAAGACTGGAAGGAGAGTCCGGATTGATGGAAACAAACCTGTTGGTTTTGACAAAAAGAAGCTTGAATGTTTCAAATGTCACAACACTGGTCATTTTGCTAGAGAATGCCCATCCAAGGGGACAAATGATGGAAAGAAAAGAGACTTTTTTATCAAGATCAAGGAGCTGGAAAGAAAGAGCAGAATCAAAACTGTTTGTTGACTATATATGATGGTGTTGTCAATTAGGGAGAACATACAGTAGAGGAAGAAGAGACAAATCATGCACTCATGGCTATCAGCACAAATAATGAGGTATCATTATGTTCTAAAACTTGCATTGATTCATATAATAAGCTTAAAACACTATGTGATGATCAAATGAATCAGTTAGGTGAAAAAGATGCAAAAATACTTGCCTTTACAATAGCTTTGTTATGAAATTAGAAAGCTCAAAGTTGTTACTTTACAAAAGCAACAATTATCTCTAATTGAACAGCTACATTTCAAGCAAATGAATATATGCAAAAAAGATAAAAGCTATAAAAAATATAGGAGAATAGAAGAAAAGTGTTTAAATAGAAAAGAACAATTGCAGAATAATAGTAGATTTTTTCTTTCATAGACAAAATTTTTAAAAACCTTTGGAAAATTAGTTGATTCAGGTATGACTTCAAATAGTAAAGTTGGCTTAGGATTGAAATTCAATCAAACAATGAGGTTTTAAGCTATGAGGAAGAAATGAATCGTACTGTGTTTAAGTGTACAGAAGAAGATTTTCTTAACAAACCTTTATACAGTAGATTTTCAAAGACTAATAATTTCAAAGGAGTTCCACATCCATTATATGGAGACTATACTCCTAAACCACAAGAGGAAATTGATGATTCTTTGTATGTTTATGGTAAAAAGGGACCTCAAAAGCCTGAAATTAGTGACTCAGATGACAACTCCACTGAGCATTCTACCTGTCAATCAAATGACAGTGAAGGATCTTTTGGAAATCCCTCTGAGCACTCTTCTGAGTCTGAATCAGAAAGTATAAGTGTACCAAATGAGATGTCTACGTCTAAGTCTGTAACAACTAATGAAAAAGTTATGTCTGAATCAAAAGAAGTTGAACCTAGTTGTGCAACACACATAAAAACTCCTAGGCAACCAATGGAAAATCAAGGGACACCTAAAGTTAAAGGAAAGAATTGGAATGAAATGATGGAAAGAGAACTAGGAGAATGTTACTCTTTCATCAAGAAAAAGTGTTTTGTATTTTTTTTATGAGCGTCTCTCTTATTATGATTTTTGGTTTCTCAATGGATTTAGTTTATTTAGAGTCGCAAGGGCATAATCTGACAATTGTCGTTGGTGAAAGACCTGCATGGAGCCGAGCCCTTCTCACCTACCTGCTTTGGGGAGAGTTTGATCCGGACAAAACGAGTGGGTGTCGCCTCCTCGAAGCAGCTCCCTCTCGCCCCGATTCCCCGAGAGTTAGATAGCCGATAGTAGTAGGTTTGTAGTAGCCTAAGTCATTTGATCAGAGATTGTGATTTTTATGAAAAGAAAATGGCAAGAGAGGTTGAGCTTAAGAAACAAAGGGTTTTTAATACTGGTAACGGGGTGGCAAAACCAGTTTGGAACAATGTAAACAGGGTTAATCATGCTAATCACTTTATACCTAGACCAGTACAACTTAATACTAATAGCCAAAATGACAATTCTGTTAGGCCTAATGTTAATACTGGTAGGGCAAATGTTAATTCTGCCAAATCTAAGGTTAATTCCATTAGGCATAATGTTAATTCTGTCAGGACTAATGTTAATACTGGTAGATCTAAACAACCAGTACCTACCAGTAACTCAAACAGTTTTAATCCTGTAAGACCCCAGGTGCATAAGTTTAATCAAAGAAGTCATTTTTCAAAATCACATTCACCTGTGAGAAGACCCATTGTTAGAAATACAACAAGAATGACTTATTCTCATGTTGTAAAGGGAAATTGGGGCACTGCTGTTAAGACCTCAGCATGTTATAATTAGAGGAGAACAAGACCAAACTCCAATTATAATAGTGGATCCAATTTTGTTAGAACTGTAAATGTTAAAGGACCACCAGGCAGACCAAGCCTAAAAAGGCATGGGTCCCTAAGAGAAACTAATTTCTCTTTTTCATGTGTAGGATCATCCAATCAAGAACATAGATGACAAAGGTATATTTGATAGTGGATGCTCAGGGCACATGACTGGTAACAAGGATCACCTGGATGATTTTGAAGAATGCAAAGGGGGATCTGTTACCTTTGGAGGTAGCAAAGGCTACATAACTGGTAAAGGCATAATAAGAGTTGGTAATTTAGATTTTGATAGTGTGTCTTTTGTAAAAGAACTTGGGCATTTTAATCTTTTTTCAATATCACAAATATGTGATAAGCATCACATGGTTCTTTTTACTGAAACTGAATGTCTTGTTGTGTCTCCTGACTTTAAGATGCCTGTGAAAAATCAGATTCTTCTTAATAGTCTCTTGGCAACACTAATATTGTACAGTTTTGATATGAAGACACCTTCTCTCACAAAAGATTATGCTTGTTTGATTGCAAAAGCCACATCTAATGAATCTAAATTTATGGACAGCTGAGGTTATGGTCATTTAAAGTTTAAAATTAAACAAAAACTTATGAGGGAAACTTGTAAGGGTTCTACCTTCCAAGGTTTTTAGATATGACCATACATGTGTTGCCTGCCACAAAGGCAAGCAACACAAGGCCTCCTGTAAGGCTAAATTAGAAAGAACAATCACTGAGCCATTACACACCTTGCATATGGATCTTTTTAGACCTACTTTTGTAAAAAGCATTAATCATGCAAGTTATTGCCTTGTAATTACTGATGATTGTACCAGATTTTGTTGGGTATTCTTCTTGCCTACAAAGGATGAAACTAGTGGCATCCTTCAGAACTTCATTAGAAAAATTAAAAACCAGCTTAATCACAGGTTTTAAAATCATTAGATCAGAGGTTAAAATCATTAGATCAGATAATGGCACTGAATTTAAGAATAGAGATATGCTTGAATTTTGTGGAAACAAGGGAATAAAACAAGAGTATAACAAAGCCAGAACTCCACAACAGAATGGAGTTGTTGAAAGAATGAACAGGACCCTAATTGAGGCTGCTAGAACTATGCTAGCAGAACAATGCCAGAACTCCATAACTGCTTGCTATATTTTTAATAGGGTAAGAGTGACTAAACCTCAAAACAAAACTCCTTATGAGCTTTTGTTTGGCCACAAACCAATTATCAGCTACATAAGACCTTTTGGGTGTCATGTTACAATTTTAGATACTCTTAGTGTGCTTGGCAAGTTTGATGGAAAGTCTGATGAGGGATTCTTAGTTGGTTACTCTCTAAATAGCAAAGCCTATAGGGTTTATAATTTAGTAACCAAAAGAGTAGAAGTAAATCTGCATGTCAATTTTCTTGAAGATAAACCCAATGTCAAAGGAGTAGGGTATAGATGGATGTTTGATATTGATTATCTTACTGATTCTATGAACTATATTCCTGTATCTTTGGAAAATCAAGCTAACCCACATGCAGGTGCTTCGGAAGTAACTAACAGTGCAGGTACTTCACAAACTCCATTCTAATACTTCTAAAAAGAATAGATTAGAAGCTTATTCTGGGGGCTGTCAAGGCTGAGGAATACTGAAGAAAAAATGAATCAAGGACATCTCCACCAAATTCAAAATAAAGAGATCTTGACAGAACTCAACAAGAAAGATGCTTCTACGTACGGACACTTCAGAAAAAATCCTAAGATTCTAACTTAAGAAAGATAGTTGGAAGAAACTGCTCTAAAGCATTTAGGAAAAGAAATCTGAAAACATCACTACCAGTAATCCTTCATTAATACTGTTAGTGAGCCAGTAACTACTGTAGTTTTTGATCCTGAGATTCACCATCCAGAGCTCAAAATCTTTCACAAGTCTGTAGAACTGAATTTTTGGATGAAGTGCGATCTTATGATGAAGGAGGGCGTGATAACTGATTTTTAACAGCCTACCAACAGAAATTAAGTCATTCTATTCTTTACACTTAGATTCACAATATTTACCCAGAAAATCAAATCCTTTGATCCTAAAGTCCAGCGTGCAAACTAGAAGCAAAGTGTAACAAAAATCAAAGACATCGCAACTTTTCAGCTTTATTCAAAAGCAGCAAAGAAACAATCACAAAGATCAATAGCATTGTCTATTTGCCTGTTTTCTATCTCAAGAAGAACCTAAAAAGATTTCTAAAGCTCTACAAGATGACAGTTGGGTTCAAGCCATACAAGAGAGAGTTTTACAGATTTAAGCCCACAATAATATGGTGCTGTAGATCTACCTCACGGAATGAATGTGGATAGGTACAAAAGTGGGTCTACAAAACAAAAGAGATGAAAGAGAGTGGTTGTTAAAATAAGCAAGTTGTGACCCAAGGGTACAACTCAGGAAAAGGAATTGACTATGATGAGGTTTTTGCTCCTAGTGCAAAAGAATAGAAGGCTATCAGGTAATTTTTAGCCTTTGCCATCATTTATGGGGTTCATAGTATACCAAATGATTGTAAAAAGTGCCTTTCAGTATAACACTATATTGAAGAGTTTATGACTCCATACATAAACCTCTTGATTTTGTTGATCCTGATCACCCTAGTAGGTTATAAGGTTGTCAAACAGCTTTTTATGGAATGCATCAAGCTCTTAGAGCTAGGTAATGCTACACTATACAACATGTCCTAAGAAAGCATGGATACAAAGGGTACGACTGACAAGACTTAATTATTAAAACGGACAATAAGAGGATATCATGCTGGGTTTAAGTGTATTGTTGATGAAATCATTTTTGGATCAACCAACAAGTCGTAGTGTATGATTTTGAAGCCTGATGAAAAGCAGATTTCAGATGAGTTATATGGGAGAACTCAAATTTTTTTCTTAGATTACAATCAAACCAACAAAGCAGAAGCTTCATATCTCAGACAATATGTAATGAATACTCAGACATTTGATCGAGTAAATGTGAAAAACGGCAATAACCCCCATATACAAATGGCATTGACAAAAGATGAGGAATCTGTTTGATTGATGTGACATTATTCATACATGATAGTCTCTATGTATTTTACTGCCTTAGGCCTGATATAATTATGCACATGTGTTTATTCTCGTTTCAGGTCCTCCCATACTTCACATCTCATTGCCGGAAGAGAATATTTAAGTACCTTAAGGATCAAAACCAAATATTTGGCTATGGATATCCTAAAGGTCACCTTTTGACCTGTAAACATTCTCTGATATGTGATTATGGTGGTCCAACCTTGACTAAAATCCACCAACTGTTGGGTTGTCATTTCTTGTGGACAAAGACTTATCTCATGGCAATGCAAGAAACAGACCATAGGCTACATCTACAACTGAACTGAATACGACCCTGAAAATTGCTTGTGGACAAGTATTTGTGTTCAAAATCAACTCTGGACTAATGTTCAATTTCATAATAACCAAAATCCAACATTGATAATGAAAGCATCAATCTGCATAATGAAGAACCCAGTGTATATTCAAACAAACAAATTAAGATGACGCCACATTTATACGAGATTGTTATAAAGAACTCATAAGTGTGAGAAAATTCCACACAACTTAAAGTAGCTTACCTATGACGAAACCTTTTGATGACCACGTTTAATACTTATAGTTAGTGATGGTATGATAAACACATAGCTTACATTTAAGGAGATCAAACTTTGTAATATGTGTTATACTTCTGTAATTATATTAACTAAATCTGGTTAGTTATAGTAATACGGTAGTTATATATCAATTCTGGTAGTTAGTAAGTAGTAATTCAAGGTAGTTCGTTTAAGTTAATTCTGTCTATACAAACTCTTGCAGCATGTTTTCTTTGTTTTTAGGGTCCTCATTCCTTGCAGAAATATCGCATGGAATTTGCATGAAGCCAAAGAGTGTGATAAAGTAAAAACTTAGTCGATTGAAAAAGAGTTAATTCGGGTTGTATCAAAATTAAATCAGGTTGACCAAAAGTTAAGCCTGGTATTGGTAAATTTTAAACTGTAGTTATAGTTCGGCTGGTATGCGGGAAAATAACTTCTCTGCTAAACACTGTTTAACATGTTACCGTTACAGATTTTTACGCCTATTGACGTTAGGCCCATATGCTATAGTATAATAAATGTTGATTTCTCTTTCATACTTATCTGTTTATATTGCTATCTCCTTTCGCAAGTAAATAATCTTCTTTATTTTTATAAAAATATAGTCAATTTTCCTTGCTACCCACCGCATCTACACAATCCCAACCTCGTACCTAAACCCATAAATTTAATTCAATCACTACCTTCAATTACTACTTTCGATTCACGGCTTAAATTAAATACTGCACAAACACAATTTCCAAGTGGTTCTGCGTAAGCCTGATGAAAGTACAGGGTTGCAAGATATGGATTTTCTACAGGTTCCAACCTCATGTATGATTAACTACTAATCCTACATCCATAAGAAAGATTTGTCCCTAGTCAACAGTTTTGGGCCAGAATACTACTGCCAACAACTCTGCTGACGGGAACTCATAGAAATTACAAGCAACTATTGATACCATTGTGTATACAATTACTGAGGCATCTATTAGAACTAAGCTTCACTTAGAAGATGCTTCAGGAATTACAATGTTGCCAAACAATGAGATTTTTGAGGGAATGGGATATGGTTATCCTAACGACGGATCTTTTACCTTTTAGAAAGCTTTTCAACACCCCAAGGAGATTTTTAGTCCACCATATTTTGCATGTATAGAGCTCTAAGAGTGGTGGATGGGATCAATTTGGTAGCGAATATTGCTACTAGCATTGATTCGTCTTTCCACTGCAGAGTTTTATAATTTTCAAACTAATCTTTGATGGCATAGGTGCAAACTTGAAAAGCAAAACAAAGTTTTTGATGTATCCTCGTTTTCTGCAACTGATTTTGAATATTCAAACGGAAAACAAACACCCTTATCTGGCTGTGACCCTGACCAAAAAGATTCTAGGAATATGAAAAAGGTTTAATAGGGGCACCAAGAACCTTTGTTCCTGCTAAACTGCTTGTTGCTATTTTACTACTAATTCCAAATGAAAGGTCAAGCACATCTTGATTGGCTCCATCTCAACCATCATCATCCATAATTCTAGTAACCATAATCTACATCCTTACCCACCATACAATCTGCCACCACCTACAAAAAAAAAACCTACACATATCCCCTAAATACAGACCCTGAACCTATTGACACACATTGAGGAGACCATCTCCTACACACCAACAATTCACGACCAGCTCACAAAAGCATGCCCAAGAACAGATGTCTGTAGATGATTTACTTCAATTAGTTCCTCAATTATGATAAGAGTTGATTATCCTGTGAAAAGATCCTCAACAAACAAGCTGACAATGGGCATGCTTATATAGAAGCCTTGTCAGAAGTAAAGAAGCAATATTTTGAAGAGGAAAAAATGGTGGTCTATCTGCATACTTTAGAAGAAAGAACCTGAGATCCAGTGAAGGAAAGTGCACAACCCCACCCAGCCAAGGCGAAAACCTAGGCATAACGAAGAAGTGGATATATCACAACACATGGTGTCCTATATAGAGAATACTAAAAATAAAACTAAAGGCAAGCAAGACATAAACCGACAAAGTGTCTTAACAATCACACAAAACCCTAATGGTTCTTATTAATGAAAAAGTCCTCGTCAGATAAATGACATCAAAAAATAATCCGCAAACAGATTCATGCAAACGCATTATTCAAACAAAAGCAGTAAATAACTCCATAGCACCAGATTATCCTCTTCTTAGCCACTATCGCGTGGCGGGACGAGCATGCAGAGCGTGCGCGGCGCGAAGAGCGGTGCGAGCGCCGCAGCGCACGCAGTGCGATGCATTAAAAACGTCAACCAAAATAAACTATCAACGGTTGGTAAAGTCATGCAGTTTAAACGCACATAAAAATTCACTTTCAAACCACTATTTAACTGCGATATCAAAACACTATAGACACATATGCACATATTAACTTATCAACACACTAGCAATCCACATACTGGGTTAAGGCGACGATTACCGCTCCCCGATCCATTACAACAACTGGTAAAGTTACCCCGATCCATTTCAACAACTAGGTAGGAATGTACCCCGAGCCATAGTCTACCACTGGAACTTATACTTAGGCCTGTACATATCATCATTAATTATTACACCATCATGTTTTGAGTGAGTAATAAAGCACCACTTCCCCCAACCTAACTAATCTCATCAAAACTACTCCAATTGATCACTAACCATGGAGCATACACAAAACCCACACCATAGATCACAAAGCCATGGAGCGTATCACAACAAATCAGTAGGATTATTTAAACCCCTTCATATGGTTTGAGTAGTATAAAACCACATCCAACGAACAAATCACGAAACAATAACCACATAGCAAATAATCACAGCAACTAAAACAGTTTAACACATAGCATCATTTTCACCCCCAATAAAACATAAGAAAAAAGGGGCTATGAAGCTCACCTTTGCTTAGCTCTCAAAACTTCCAACAAGGCTTCACAATTAACTAGCACAAATCTAAGCAACAAAATACCTCGTGTTACACGCTACTAACCAAAATCTGTATGTACCGAGTAACATTCATCATATGGATGTCTAAGATTTTTTTAACCCCATGGGGACCAACCGTGACACCATACCCAACCTTAACCACGTCATTAACAAGTTCACTAGTAATCATAATTCGTCAACCAAAGCTGCAGAATTTTGACTTGACTTATCCGCATTCAAAACCCTGACTTAATACCTATCCATAAATCATATCTAAAATTCACTATGTTCATAAATCATATAATTTAACTACCTTGTGACCCCAAAAGCTAATTTACATACCCAAGTACTTTAAAAAATTCAAACCTACACAAACAGACCCAATCGAGTTTGATTGCGCACTAAATGATTTGCTTAAATCATACTTAGACTTCGAATTAATTACTTTACATTGGGAATTTTAAATAGACATAATAATACTTAACTAATTGTGTAGAGGGAAAAGTCTAATCTCAAATATTAAATAGATTTTACTTTCTCATAAAATGACTAAATATGACATAAAAACTCATCCTTGACAATGAGTCTTGTTTGAATTATTTAAATACCTTCCACTACACTTACAAATCATGAAACCAAAGGTTGGCAAAGTAGAACTCACGTAGATACTTTAGCTTTTTGAAATCATTAAAACTATTCGGATGATCCAGTTATGACTCTCACAAGAATGACCCTTCAAACTGCCAACAATTTAACCTCGAATTTACTAACCCTAAAAAACCCTAATTACACATGATAACTTCATTATCAATATAAAAAACGATTTAGAAAGATAAAAAAACCTCTAAACTTAACAGATCTTGACATGAACCCTATCCATCATATTCTAAACACCGCCCAAATTGGAATCACCGCGGAATAAGTCCGGTCGGGTACTTCTCAATCAATAACACAAGCTGTATATAAAACACCAAAAGTCGTTAAAAAACTGATACATTGATTTTAACAAAGTATTGTACATAAGCCGAGCTTCACTTTCCACGTGTTTCAATACAAAGATTCTTTCTAGCCCATTACAGTTATACAGAGAATGTATGCACAAATCTTTAATCATGATATCCCAATCAAAATCACCAAATGT
Organism: Tanacetum coccineum; assembly: GCA_026074375.1. Classification (NCBI taxonomy): domain Eukaryota; kingdom Viridiplantae; phylum Streptophyta; class Magnoliopsida; order Asterales; family Asteraceae; genus Tanacetum; species Tanacetum coccineum. The sequence goes on from BQNB010059429.1 coordinate 31,489, forward strand.
ACCCTTGTACCTCTAGCATACTGATCCCATCAAAAACATGCTTTCTAAAACGTAACAAAAATGTTGCGTGAATTCATAAGATTTGATAAACTCCTGTATTGTAACCACAAGATCCCAATGTATATAATCAACAGATGCAACATCATATAAATGTCATCTCCTTGCCTAAGTCACAGACACTGAAACTGACGTGTATAGAATACCAATTAATGGCCTAAACATTCCCGTGGTGTATGTTTCTACACCCGCAACATCTATATATCCAACATGGGTTATAAATGCTCGTTTGTCCAGTATAGCTAAACCCCCCCGCATGGTAGTTGTCAACACCCACTAGATCTATAAATAACATTCGCGCATCACAATCCCCCGCAATTTGACATTCAATAATGCTCAGAGATATGGTTTTATCCTACTTTAGAGGCGCAACACTAAATCGTAACATGAAACCCTTAACCACATTTGTCCCAATTGTGAGCTTTTGCATTTTTCACCCCAAAAAACCATTTTAAAAACAAAACATGTAAACACGTGAGCTAATGTTACTCACCTTGAGTGAGCAAATGCACAAGTGTATCACCAATAAATAGCGCCACCAAATCGCGAATTAACCTATTTAATATAATGATCGTTAATAAGTACTAATCACAATGAGTATCTATACCATCATAATCTATTTCAGCTATCAACAATCTCAGTGTTTAGTGAAACATATTTATAATTCTGAACCATTTATAAATATCTAAATAATGTAATTATAGTTATTCCTGTAGCGTATTAGAAAGCTCCTAGGGTAGTGTTATTACAACTACGTATTATATTATTACTCCTGGTATCAATTATTAACCCTGAGTGTATTACTACTGGTAGTTATTTAGTTACTCCTGGTAGTGTTATTACTACTGGTATATATTTGTTACACCTGTAGTGTTAATTACTACTAGGTAGTATAATTAGAATTACCTCCTGTAGTATAATTGTTACTCCTGTAGTTTTAGTACTACTGTAGATATTAAGCTTAACACATAGTATAAGTTCTTACAATCATGTATCATATTTTTCCTAAGTCTGACCCCGACATAATGAACCCCCAAATCATAATTATCAATGACGACGTATCTAAAATACATTATGACTTAAACGTAAAATTAAGACACCACTATCCAATCTGTCGCGACCCAAACACGACCGAAATGTGCTACAAAACCAGCGCATGCTACCAGATCTGTTGCAGAGAATTAAATACCACCAAAATACAGATGTTTGCCCTTCCCACAAGCCTTGACTACCCTTATCACTCGCTTGAAGACTTAAGAACATCGTAGGAAAGTAAAACGACCTTCAACCGACTTCATGATTCGGCCGAAGCCAAACGCACTCGAAAGTGCCACAAATACCATCTAAATTCCCTGACAAAACCATTACACTACCAAATGTGCCTGGAAAAATATTCCTTGACTATCTACCACCACGTTTTCGCTCTAACTTTTTTCGTTATACATCCAATTTATAGTTACTTACCTATTCTAATCTGCGTTGAAACAAGCAACTTTAAAAAAAAATAAAATAATTGCGTTAATATTAAACGAATTTAAGACATAATCTTTGAGTGACCCATTGTTTAATCCATTTTTAAAAACTTGCTTTTATACCTTACAACTTTGTAAGTTTAATCATTTTTACACCAACTAAAATGTACAAATAACTTTCTCATCCCTTTTAAACAAGATATATAACAATATCTCAACATATATACATACTTTAATACATGTAGCAAAATGATCATTACCAGTAAAAATTCTATTGTTACATAAAAATCCTACATGGTGATACAAATCTACAATAAACTAACATATGCATAAAATGAATATTGAACAGAACATAAAGGGTTCTATATGACCTTATGGTGTAAGAATAAGAGATCAATGTAATCTAAAACCCTATGTTTAGATAAAAACTCCAAAGCTTGCACCAAAGAAACCCAAGTTTACTTCAGAAAACCCTAATCTTGCAAAACTTGCAACTTGCTTCAATACTTTGATAAACTTAACCCCAACCCTTGGCAAACACCTTAGGTTAACATAGGAAAAGATCTGTATGTATGTCTGTATTGTATGGTCTGTGTAAAATCAAACTAATCAAGTATACTGTAAGGTGTTTGATGTCGTTGGTGTTTGTAAGAACCAAAAGACTAGTGTATGTGTGAAATTTTACTAAGTAAAATAAAGTGTATGTTATCTTTCTTTAGGAGTGCAAGACTTTAAATTAGTAAAAACTATGTCCAATAACACTATACAACACAATACTGATTATTTAGGGTAAACAGTATGTTCCAAAGGTAATGGGAATCGATGGGAGGTATGGACTTCATTTAAGTCTGGTAAGAGAAGGTAAGGAGAATGTACATAAGACCATGTGGTGAATTGTTGTGTATATTCCTTTGGATCCATCCACCTATGTCCGGGTTTGTAGTATATAAGTATTTTATTTTTTAAATTTTTGGTATTGGGTATAAATGTGGTATTTGTTGAAGCTAGAAAAAGTTTTGTGGTCTCCGGTATGCCTAAAAACGTATTTAAATTGCTAAACGTAATCACTTAAAACGCAACCAATAAAAATAAAATGAACAAAGTAATAATTATCCTCAAAAAATTTACTTTACCTTTCTTCTTAGATGTAAACAATTTAATAATTTGAGTGCCTTTTAACACTGAACCGCTAATTTATAACTTACGCATTAAACTTAATTCAATGAAATCACAACAAAATGCTTTCAATCACTAAAGATTAATAGTAGAATTATCGACTACGTCAATACTTGAAAACACAGGTGTTTAATAGACACATCCCCCGTTAAAACGACACCTTGTCCTCAAGGGCTCCACTATGCAGCAACTTGACACGTTTGATCTAAGGTGAACAGAGGTGTCGGTATTTCCTTCTTGAATTGTTCTTCAACGTTTCCACGTGAACTCAGCCTCTACTCTTGGAGTTCCATCGAACCTTTGACTAATGGGATCCGGCTTCGCGTCGCCCCCCCCGCCCCCCCAAACCCCCCCAACCCAAGGGGGGTGGAACAACCCCCACCCCCACACAAACCACACAAACCACAAAACAAGGAAGGAAGGGAGAAAAAAAATTAATACAACAAAAATAAAAAAAAAAAAAAAAAAAAAAAAAAAAAAAAAAAAAAAAAAAAAAGAATTAAGGGTTAGGATTAAAATGGTGAGTTGGAATGTATTTTGTTAGGGGATGATTTGTTGAATAATTAGTTAAGTTGGGAGGAATTTTAAGGTGATGGTTATATTTTGGTGTGTTATAGTAATTAAGGAATGAATGATTGTAGATTTAAGATAATAATTTAGTTATAATTGAAATAATTATTTAAGGTTTTTATTAAAAATTAATTTATGTATAAAATACAGAGTATCTTTAGCGCTTAACTTTAATAACAAATATTTAATTGTGTTAAAATATTTATAGTTATATTTTGAGTGATAAGCAACTTCATCCTTTGCTATCTGGATATTTTCTCATTGGTCTCTTAATTATTCTAGACCGATATTTGAGCTTCTCCAACTCAGTCCAACAAATAGATGAACCGACACTTTTCGACCATAAATGCTTCGAATGTGTGCGCTTGATGCTAACTATCGCTATTGTGTATAAAAAAACTCGACTAATGGCAAATGGTTAACCCAACCCTTTCCAAAATCGATCGCACAAGCACGCAGCATATCCTCGAGAGTTTGAATGGTCCTCTCGCTTTGCCTATCTGTTTGTGGATGGTACACAGTACTCATATCTAAATTAGTACCCAAAGCGTTCTGAAGTGACCTCCAGAAATTGGATGCGAATCTCGGGTCACGATCACAAATGATTGAGACAGGTATTCCATGTCTCGTGACCACCTCCTTTAGGTACATTCTTGCAAGTTTATCCAAAGGATCAGTCTCTCTCATCGGTGTGAAGATCGCAGACTTAGTGAGTCGGTCAACAATCACCCAAATGGTGTCGTAGCCTTGCGACGACTTAGGAAGCTTAGTAACAAAATCCATAGTGATGTTGTCCCATTTCCATTCAGGTATCTTGGGTTGTACCAACAATCCTGATGGTCTTTGATGTTCGGCCTTGACCTTAGCACAGGTCAAACACTTGCTAACATAGGTGGCGATGTCGGCTTTCATATTGGGCCACCAATATAGCTTCTTCATATCTTGGTACATCTTGTCGGAACCCGGATGTATAGAGTACTTTGATTTGTGGGACTCGTGCATGATCACAGTCCGTAAATCTCCATAACAAGGTAGCCAACTCCTGCCATTGAGGCATAGGGTTCCATCCGCACGGGGTTCCAACTTTTCCGTCCTAATCGCCTCTGGATTTTTAGCGTTTTCAACCAACATTCCTCCAACATCTTCTTTCTTGATGTTCTCTGGTTTCCGTGCTTCAGTCTAACCATTCTAGATTTGTTTAGGAAGATCCAAACTAATAGTCATGACTAAGGCTCGAACTCTTAACGGTGGTTCTCGTTCTTTCCTGCTCAAAGCATCAGCAACGACATTGGCTTTCCCCGGGTGATAATGAATATCGCAATCATAATCACTAAGAAACTCTAACCATTGGCATTGTCTCATGTTTAGTTCCTTCTAATCAATAATGTGTTGTAAGCTCTTATGATCAGTGAACACTGTACACTTGGTTCCGTACAGATAGTGCCTCCAAATTTTGAGAGTGAACACTATTGCTCCAAGTTCCAAATCATGAGTCGTATAGTTCTTCTCATGAATTTTTAACTGGCGTGATGCATAAGAAATCACATTTTCTCTTTGCATCAACACAGCGCCCAAACCCTTCTTTGAAGCGTCGTATTATGCGATAAAATCTTCGCTTCCCTCGGGTAATGCAAGGATTGGTGCACTGCACAATTTCTGCTTCACCAGTTGAAAAGCTGCTTCTTGTTTATCACCCCACTCAAACTTAACCTTCTTCTGGGTGAGCTTGGTCATAGGTTTGGCGATCTTCGAAAACCCTTCAATGAATCTTCGATAATACCAAGCAAGACCTAAAAATTGGCGAATCTCCGTTGGTGACTTAGCAGATGCCCAATCTTTAATGGATTCAATCTTGGCTGGATCTACATGAATGCCTTCACTATCAATCACGTGACCGAGAAACTGTACTTTGGGAATCCAAAATTCACACTTGGAAAATATGGCATACAACTCCTCTTTCTTAAGCAACTCTAAGATTAGCTTAAGGTGCTCTTCGTTTTCTTGCTTGTTCTTTGAATATATCAGAATAACTTGAAATTCGTAATGGCCGTAACGAGTTCTGAAGGCAGTCTTCGGAATGTCTTCTTCTCGAACCCTCAGTTGGTGATAACCTGACCTTAGGTCGATCTTCGAGTAGACACTCGACCCTTGAAGCTGATCAAATAAATCATCAATTCTGGGGAGTGGATAACGGTTCTTCACTGTTAGTTTGTTTAATTCCCGATAGTCAATGCACATCCAGAATGATCCATCCTTCTTTTTGACAAACAAGACTGGAGCTCCCTAAGGTGAGGAACTGGGTCTTATAAAGCCTTTGTCGGACAGCTCTTTCAGTTGCTCAGATAACACTTTCATTTCGGAAGGCGCCAATCGATAAGGTGCCCGTGCTACAGGTGCAGCACCAGGTACCAAATCAATTTGAAACTCCACTTGTCGAGTCAGAGGAAGACCTGGCAAGTCCTTAGGAAAGTCTTGAACTATTGGTACGTCCTCAAGTCGCTTCTTCTTTGACTTGTCTTCAACCTCTTTTGCAGTGACATGTGCCAAAAAGATAGGAAATCCTTTTT